>CAUYQG010152876.1:0-30951 GCA_963574415.1 Tarsius wallacei
CGCGCGCTACCACGCTCGGCTAATTTTTTTTGATTTATTGTAGAGATGAGGGCTCACCAAGTTGCCCAGGCGGGTCTCGAACCCGCGGGCTCAGGCAATCCACTCACCTCAGCCTCCCAAGGCGCGGGATTACAGGCTGAGTCACCGAGCCCGGCTGGCTACAATCTTTAAATAAGCTCTATATGCTTGTTATAAGACTCCTGTTTGAGTACTCTCTTGTTCTTGTTCCCTACATTTCCTGCAGTTTTAGGTACTGAATTTTTCTGAAAAGCAAAGAGGCCTTATTGTAAAGTGAAAGTACACGTTGCAATCTCTGTTTATTTTTTTTTGCAGTGGCCTTTTATGTGAATTCTTATGCCTCAATTAACTTAGATATTTCCTACAGGAAATATCTATGCAATCCTAAGTTTTTATCAGGAAGTTATATTCACTTATCATTGTTTTTCAACCTTCCTTTTGGACTATGAATTAGCCGAAAACATTCTGAAAGGAATCATCTGCTGATATGTTTCTGGCCAAAAACATTTGTCTTGGCTGCTACAGAAACTCTGTCAATAAAGTCTTTAGAAATATTGGTTACTTTGTGTCCTGGACAGGTGGACTTTTCACTGCTCCTTAGCTCACTCCATTTAGATAGCCTTCCGCTTGCACAGTGTTTTCAACCTTGGTGACACATCATGGTTACTTGGAGACCTTTCAAAAATTACTGACATTTGACTCCCTTAAAGATTCATGTTCAGTTGACCCTCAGTGGTGCCCAGGCAGAGGTACTTTGTTCAGAGAAGCAGTGTGAAGCTAGGTTTGAGAATCATTTTTAGTAGAATAAGCAGTCTTTTCATCAACTGAACTTGGTTTTCAATTCTGCCTCAAGACTTCCAACTGAATAGTCATGGGCATGTTGCTTAAACTTTCTGAGTCTAACTTCTCATGTGTAAAATAGGAAAAATAGTATCATCACCACAAACGCTTGATTTGAAGAGTAAAAACTTACCCTAATGTGTTTAGCACTTTATAGGATCTAATAAGGGTTTAACTCCAGGTCCAGCCCTTTTTTATAATTATCTCTCATTTTTCTTCCATGTGCCATTTTTTTAACCATTAGTGTTACGTTCTTTTGCTCTGCTAAAATGTAAATATATTCCTCCACTAGCATTTTATATCCTGTCGTTGTAATAATAGCTGTGAAAAAGCAGAGGTTCAAAAGTAAAAAAAAAAAAAAAAAGGATCTAGTGTCAGCTGAGCTTCCCTCTCTCAACTCTTAATATATTTAGATTGGACACCTGGTAATTAACCCCAGCTTTGATCTACTGCCAGTTCCCACCTTTTATTTTTGAAACTGTATTTGACATTGACACTCTTTTTTTTTTAAAGTAACCTCTTGAAAATTCCAGGATTCAATCTCACTATGCCCACCTTATATATAGTTGGGTACACGATGGTGGTGATGGTGATCATGAGGATGATAATGGTGATGTTTCCGAGACATTGACTCTATAATCTCATTATTCAAAAAGGCCCATTCACATGGTCTAAGTGGGAGAACATGAGGTAGGTTAGCACCTCTGTAGGTTAAGTTTTACGAACATCTTCAAATTCCTCTTTTTGATTAAATCAAGAGCTAATGCTTAAAGCCAGTCTAAATTCTACTTTCTCAGCTATTTGTGGCAGCTTATGAGATGAATACTTTTCCAGTGAGATCTTTCTGAGTTCATGAAAAAGTCACTGTTAAGCCATGGACATCAAACAAATTATTTTGTTACATTAGATTTCGTTTTCAGCCCATTTTCCCTAAAACTAAGAACTTTTTACTTTGAAATTTTAATTGAAAACATTTCTAGGCTATAATCAATGTGGATATAATGTCATCTCATTACAGAAAAAACTGAAATACTTGATGTAAAGTTCAAATTAATGTGGGAAAGGAATATATAATCAATATTTTACTCACATACTGGTGATTTATTGTGTTGTTATAGATAATATACTGTTCAGAAGTATTTTAATCCATAAGAGGCCATCTTGGATTCATTTGTGGAGTGTTCAATTCTAAGAAATATGATAATTCAACAGTAATGCCCCCAAACCAAATAGCATAAAAAAATCAATACCTCATCTTCAACCCAGAGAATGCAGCATGCTGCACTTTACTCAGCAAAACACAATTTTCTTCCATAAAAAGTTTCAGATTAAACGACTCAGTGTCTTGGTAAACTTTCCGACAACTAAGTAATAACATGAACATGAAGGGAAAAGTTTTTCTTTAAGAAGGAAGCCAAAGATCCAAAGATGACTTGGCTGGCCATTTAGAAATGATTTAAAATACCAATGATGAGAAGTAGCATGGACATCCATAATGTCCCCAAGTTTGGGTTTCCATGAAATTAAAAAGAGGAAAAGCAAGAAAAGAGAGCTTGGAGCAGATAGCTGCATTCATGATATTCATAAAAGCAGAGGCATCCATATATGACAAAGTGCCACATGTCTTGTGCTCAATATGGAGGTGTTGTTAAACTGGGAAGTCATTTATTACTTAAGGGAAGGATGCAGATGAGTGGGAGAAATGCCAACTGATCCTGAACATAAAGAAAATGTGACTAATTTATATAAATGTGTAAATCGTGCCCAAGTCTTATTTTGAGACAAAGTTTCAACATCTTTTTTTCCATCAATATTATTCTAGAAATTAGGGAGACGCAAAAATGGCTTGCATTTTAGGGCATTTTGTTAAGCTAAGTCAATCTTTCTAATGAAGTAATTTAAGTCAGGTAACTAGAAGGAGGCTGCTAAACTAAGAAGTAACTGCCATGTAAATGTATGCTTTCTGGTGACTTTCATGTCCTTTGATGTCAGAGAGCTTGTTCACACCCAGTGAGTCTCTAAGAAATGCTTTCTACCAGACTCTAAAACATCTTATACAAAGTTCTGAATTGTTTGGGTCCACTCAGAGTTATCACCTTCAAGTTCATTCCTGTGCTTGGTTCTGCTTTGTATCACAGGTATTACTCACTTTAAGAAAACTTAATATATAATAATAAAATATGGATTTACTCAAAAGGTTAATAATTTGGGGGAAGTTTTCTAACCTAGGTTCTGAAAGAAATGATGAGACTAGACAGGAGAAGGTCAGAATCATAAGTCCTGGTAAGTCTGCATGAAATGAATCTAAAGGAAGGTTCAAATATGGATGCCAGGCCAAACAGCAGAAAGGACAAATAGCACACATGCACCTTTGGTCCAAACCAAGCCTTAGATCTGGGGCAGGTGACTCACAGAGATTCAGAGGTCAGACAATTTATCCAGATCCAGTTGGAAGGCAGCCAGCAGGATCAACATCTGTTCTCCAGAAGACAGAGATAAAGGGCAGATGACTTGGGCTTTGGGGGAACTAGAATGTAAAGCAGAGACATGAAAAACTAGGCAATAACTAAGCCCAAATACCAGCAATATGAAAAAGTAGGACCCAGTCACTTGGGACCTGTGGTACCGTGAGCTGTCAGTGAGAATGGCTCAACACTGACTCAGAGCTGTGGGTAACCAGGACACCTTAAAGCATGAGGCCTCAGGACAGGACGATTTCTGCATCAGAACAGTTTAATCACTTGACAGCAGGTGTTGGAGTGCCACACAGGTAGGAAGTCAGACTTACGATTACAGGGATGACCTGTCTACTCTAATGTAGAAATTCAAAGATAGGAGATTTGTTCTTGTCAAAAGCTATTCTGTTTAAATTTTTAGGTACACATTTGTTGAGTAAAATGTCTTAAATAGTCTTTTTCCTTTTAATCGATCCACTAAAAAATTTATTAATTGCATATTATGACTCAGAAAACAAGCTATGCACTGGGGATATAGGAATGCAAATGATATGATGCCTGTCTTTAGAAGCAAACAAACTGTTGAACTGATACTTAAAATATCGCATAGTCCGTACAACAAAGGAGATATGCACAGGGCACCATGGGGCACTGCTTGGAAAGGGGAATCAAAGGGTACTTCCTGGAGTAAGAGAACATTAATACAACTTATCCAGGTCGATACGCAGGGGTGAGAGGCAGTGCAAAATGGGGAAGAGGGCATTGTAGCCGAGAGGTGGTAATTTACTGGGGATTTTATTGCAGGGGCAAGAATGAGGGAAAGGGGAAGTGAAGCAGAGAAGGAGAGAGACAATACCAGGAAGTGCCATCAGGTTGGAACTTCTGTGAGAAAGACCATTGCTTTATCCTATGGAACCGCTTAAGAAATAGCATGAAATATATTTTAGAGGAAATGTTTATCCATTACTCCCAACCCCCATTGGTCAAAGGTTTGGCTTATAAGGAATAACTTTTCTAAACTTCCAAGTGAAATGCATTCCCATGGTGTCCTTTACTTTGTCATGTCATGGTGACCCTTACTTTGAGAAGTTCCAGTGTGGAAGGCAAGCAGCACACTTTCCACAAATGGAGTACTGGGAGTCATGGTGGGAAGAGCCAATCCTGATTTTTACTTTTTTCTCCTGAGACTCTTGCATTACAGCTATTGAGGACAGAGCATCGTTGGTTAGCTGTTGGTGCAACATGTAAGGGGAGACCCAAAAAAACCCCAGAATCTTTTGGAGGGTAGGCCCCTTGTAGTACAGGTTTCTCTTACTAGATACGTTTCTAGGAACCCATTGGTAACAGTGCACCAGCTAGTATTGTTGTGAAAAGTTGTATTCATCTTCAGCAAATTGTTGCTGGAGATTCTTTCAATGCATTTGCACATTTCATGATGGGTAATTTATGACCATACCTGCCCACATTGTGCTGAGTGTTCAGTAGTTTTTGACCAAAACCCAGCATGATCCCAATGCCCCAACCTCCCTATTTACCTGATCTTGCCTTGAAAGACATTTCCCCCCTCCCCACGATGAAAAAAAGTCCTCAGATGAAAATGTTTTTCCTGTGTGGAAGAGGTGAAACAAAACACAGCAGAAGCACTAAAAGACATCAAAATTGGTGAGTTCAAAAATTGTTTTGAGCAGTGGGAAAAATTTTGGAGGTGATTGAAGTTTAAACATGTAAGAATAAAGACACGATTTTTTAATCAATACATTCTGGTTTTTTGGGTCCCTCTCCCTTTTATATACCATATTGTGGAGGACATCACCCCAACCCTTGTCCATTTCCTCAAGCTGGTTTTTATCTGATCCTTTGACAAGACTTCCACTGTTCTGTTGGGCCAGCTACTTCTAAGTAATGGGGAACATGGTAAGGCTAATAGTCATGAGTCCATTGTCACACCTTCTTTTCCATAAAATGGGCTCCTTGATCTAAGGCAATGTTGTGTACAATATCATGAGATAGCACAGGCATTCTGTAAACACTCAGACACAGTGCCATAAGAAGCAATTTGGACAGCAAAGGCAATCTCTTATGAGAGTAGATGTAAATTCTAGAAAGGACAAATTGTGTTGCTTTCAGGGTGAAGAAGTCCATTATAATCAACCTTCCATCAAGTGGTTGGCTGTTATCCTAGGTATTGTTCCATATTGAATTGTTCCTTCTTGAACATTCAACATTGCTTTCTGTTGCTGGAAGATCAGGCACTCAGGAGTGACAGTCGCTAGATCAGATTTCATAAAAACTGGTCCCATATATAGTCTTCATCCTTACCACCATGGATACTATGTTCATGGATTTATTTTGTCAGTACTAGATTGGCAAAAGAGAGAGGTTTATGAATATTCATTGAACAACCTAGTTTTTTATTGATTCTTTTGCAATGGGATGCTCTCTGGTGGGCATTATCATGAAAAAGAAAACCTGCATTCCTTGGGCCATCTCCCATGGGTCATTCATATACCTCTTTATCAGAAATGTTTTGATCATCAATCTTTCAATCTAATTCCTTCCAGAACTCTAACAACCACTCAAGTCATTCTATACTCTCCAGGAATTCATGTATAACGAACTAGTTCTTTTTTTTTTTGAATTGGAGTCTCACTCTGTCACCTCGACCTGCTGGGCTTCGGTGATCCTTCTGCCTCAGCCTTCCAAGTAGCTGGAACTACAGGTGCGCGCTGCCACGCCGGGCTAATTTTTGATTTATTGTAGAGATAAGGTCTCGCTAAGTTGCCCAGGCGGGTCTCAATCCCACGGGCTCAGGCAATCCACTCACCTTAGCCTCCCAAATTGCTGGGATTACAGGCTGACCCACTGAGCCCGGTGAATTCACGTATATCTGTACCTTGGACCATTTTTCTACCCACATAAAGTAAATAACCAAATAGACCATTTGCAGATATTCCTAACAGGAAGATTTTCTTTCACTACTGCCCTTTAGGACCACTCTTGAGTGAGACTATAATACAACAGAAGTCCATTTTTGATAGCACCAATATTGCACTAACTCATTTGTGCACCAGGTCTGTTTCCACCTGCATTGGTTGATTGAAAGAAAACATCTCTTCCCTTCTCTTGAGTCATTATAAATAAGCTGATTAATGACAGTGCATCAAGGGTAGTCTGGGCTGCCTCTTCATGTAATTTACTCGTGCCTTCTGGACCTGATCCTGAATGTAATATTTCTTTTTTTTCTCCTTCACTTCATTCAAGGTGGATTTCTATTATTCAATAAATTCCTGCTATATCTTTCTACTCTCTTTTGGGGGGGGTGTTGAAATCTCACTCTTGTCGCCCAGGCTGGAGTGCAGTGGCACGCTTATAGCCACTGCAGCCTCAACCTGCTGGGCTTAGGCAATCCTTCCGCCTCAGCCTTCCAAGTAGCTGGAACTACAGACATACGCCACCACACCTGGGTAGTTTTTGTGATTTATTGTAGAGATGAGGTCTCATCAAGTTGCCCAGGTTGGTCTTGAACCCCCAGACTCAGGCAATCCTCTCGCCTCAGCCTCCCAAAGTGCTGGAATTACAGGCTGAGCTACCGAGCCCGGCCTGTATCTTCCTACTCTTAAGACTTTGTAACTACATATCTCCCTTGCTTTTGACAATTAGGTGCCAACTCTTGATCTCTCCTATTCTGAGATCCTGTCACTCTTTTTCACACTAGGAAGCAGAGCTGCATGGCACCATCTTTTACTGTCAGCACTGTATTTTAGGACATTCCCTTGATGAGTTTTTTAAAGGCCTCCCATTCTCCCGCCATGCCTCTCCCATGCATTCTTGTTGCTTTAGTAAACGGAGTATCCTTTGGACTCTCCTAGGGAACAGAGACATGGGTTAGGTTCTCTGGTCTTACTAAGAAATTCATTTTGTCATTTCAACCTTTCTGAGTCTTCTGACCCCTTCCTAAGTACTTTCTTAGCCAAAGAAGTTCTGGCATGTTTAGTTCATTTACTATGGACTTGTCAGGTCTAGGCTTCAAAAAAGCATCCCCGCAGTGTGGTAAGACTGGTTCTTCTTTTTACTAAATTCTCCCTTATCTGGGTTTATATTTCTCTTCTTGGACCAACACCCTCAAGAGCCACTCCAACAGGTGTTCTTCCAGTTCCTGTGGTACTTATTAGCCAGGTACTGCAATTCCTTCAAGTGTAAGCTGTTTCTTCCCAGAGTGTGGGCTGTATATCTTTATGTCAGCTGTGTTAATATCTGGCCCTGTCATTGACCTGGGGGCAATGAGAAATGGTGGGGGTGGATCTTGAGGAGGGAGAATGTCAGCTTGTAAGTTATCTGCATCAAGTGAGGTCTTTCAGGATATCCAGGTTGCTTCCCGCTGCTTTTGCCTTTATGGAGGGTTTTAGGGAATTAGAGAATCCAAGAGTCTCAAACTTTTCCACTAAACATCTTCATCAGGTCTCAGGGCCCCTTTGTGTTGCTATAAGGGTCCCAATTTGACATGCGTCACTCTCAAGTCTATGTATTCATTTTCCTGTGTAAACCTGTCACCCTTGCAATTAGAATCCATGTTCAGTATCCAATATAGCTTGACCTGAAGCTGTAAGAGATGAGTTTCCTTTAGGGTCCAAAACTTCCATGTTGACCCTTTGGTTTTCACAGTGACTTTCACAGTTGAATACTAAAGTATCATTTTCTTTTGTCAAGGAAAATCAATGCAAAGAAGTATTGTCAAGTTGGTTACCACTGTGGGTGAGAGCTTGCAAAAGCCAACCTAGTCTACAATCCTTGTAAGTATTATTGTTTCCATATTATTAAAGTGATATACCCCTGGCTTACATTCAACCTATATCTTATCCCAACAAATCACAAGTTAAAAAAATGAGTAATTGTGATTCTACTTTATGCTATGGATTATTACCATTCATTTACTATAAAAGTAAAGGGTCTTTATTGCCATCTGATCCACAAATGATCCAGTTTTAAAATCTGTTGCTCAATATATGCTTTCTAAGACCCTTAATGATATCAACCCAGTCACAGACTGGGTTCCCCAGTAAGCAGAACATCTGGGCAAGTTTCAAATGCAAGTATGTTGCGTATGTAATGTTTTTTCTAGAGAGCAGACTTGAGGGGCAACAAAGCAAGAAGCAGGGAAAGCCAATGAACATGAATCCTATTAAGTCAGCCACCTCTTCATGAGGCTGCTCCAGAAACCCTATGTAATGCATCTTGGGTACAAGTTTTTGTGATATCCTATTCTGTAGTATCAACAGAGAAGTCCCAGGGTGAAAGGTAAGTTATGCATGGTACAGGACTGATGGAAAGCACTGTCAGGTTGCACCTGCATGAAGTAGATCAGAGACTGTGCAGCACTATCACAACAGTGACTGGAATGACAGACGAAGCCAAGGAGATCTGAAATGGCTGGTGAGCATTCTCTAATACAGTCCCCCAAAACTAATATACTTACTGTATGTAGCCACTATTTTTTTTTTGGAAACAAGGTCTCACTCTTTTGCCCAGGCTGGGTTGTGGTGGCATGATCATGGCTCACGGCAGCTTTGACCTCCTAGGTTCAGGCGATCCTTTCATCTCAGCCTCCCGAGTAGTTGGAACTACAGGTACATGCCACCATGCCTGATGATTTTTTAAAAAATTTTTTTGTAGAGTTAAGGTGTAACTATGTTGCTGAACTCCTGGGCTCAAGCAATTCTCCCACTTTGACCTCCCAAAATGCTGGGATTACAGGTGGGAGCCACCATGCCTGACCATCACCCAATGCTTTTAGAAAAATCACTTAAATATGAATGCATAAATTGAAAACTGGAATATTAAATATTCTCTTGAGTAATGTAAATTGAATGTAGCTTTAGTAAAATCGTATCATTGAAGATTTAAGAAATGGGAAATTAGATTAATCTGGCTCAGTGTATGGCTGTGTGTCTTAATCAATATATTGTTTTCAGAAGACCTTGAGATTGGAAACTTGCCAGTGGGGACCTGAAAGTCTGATGCTTTCTCCACTTATGTTAGGGGAATGACTGTCTGGAGGAATCAGCCTGGGCTTGGTGAAGACTAGATTCCTGGGAAATATAATGCCAACTACAGAAATGCCCCAACTGATGAATTTAGGCCTCAGAGCAAAAGCATGTCAGCTGAGCCTGCACCGATTTGAGTGGTTGAGTGTGCCCATGGTAATCTTTCATGTGCTACCAAAGGGGACTTCCAACTTTTTGCTTGCACACCACTTACAAATTATAGTATTGAAAATTGTATGTATTTCTTCCACATTGACAAATTAATTTTCTTTTTACTGTAAGTTTAATGTGTTGAAAATGATGTTATAGCTGGCCAATTGTAAATATTAACATTAAAACAAACTTTCAAATCACTTTAACATACGAACAAGATCATTTTAATAGTCAGAAATTTCATATAACTTTTTTCTTCTTGAATCCATTTCCATTCAACTTTCCCTATATATTTTTAATTTAATGTAATTTTTTTGAATGCCTGGATGTCTTATATTGACCATACATACTTTACTATTAAAATATGTACATGAATTGAGATTTTAAATAAACATTTTTTCTGTGATGTCACTAAGTAATACAAATTGTATTCTGAATACATTTAACTTTATTACTTGTCTTACAAAATTTTATAGTTATATTATTATATTTATAAACATAAAAGTAAACTTTATTTTATTTTAAACCCCCTCCCTGCCAAAAAAAACCCCTTTATATGAAAAAGACTCATAATGAGATACTTTATCTCATTATCTGCACTTGAATATTACTGATTATTAGAATGAATTAGGGTTCAATGGAATTCAATAGCCAAAATAATGCAGGGTATGAAGTGTACAAAAAGCATATTAATTTCTAGCACATTCTCGTTAATATAAATCTATCAGATTTATGATAAGAATGAATAAGCAAGCAGAAATGTGATTGATGAATGGCAGCTGTCAGAAGACTTTGCATCCAAGTAAAAAGTGCATCTGCATTTACATGTGTATAGTTGTGAAGGCAAAGGACCAGCAAGATGTCTCTACTGCAGCTGCATTCTCAGAATGAAGGCAAGAATCTGGAAATTTCCTTGCTTTAAAATTACTCATGCTTCCCTATTCTTAGAACATTCCTATATAATCCAGGGATGCTTGTACTCAATTTGGAGACCACTAATTATTTGCCATGTTTTATGAAAATAATTAATTCCACCATGACCCAATAGAGCAAAAGCTTGTGAGTAGGGATGTGCATTTACATTAGAAATTGAAATAGAAATCAAGGTAGAGCTAACTTTTTAAAGAACATGAGAAAATATGGAAAGTTCATGTCTATATGCAGTGAGGGAATAATTCTGAAAGAAGACAGTGCAAGCCAAATGTGAGAAGTGTTGATTGGATTCTATCAGCAGTACCAGAAAAAGAAACAATGAAAATGTATTTACTAAATATTTCATTATTTACTATTTCATTAAATATTTTGAAGACAATCAACCCATTATGTGTGTGGCCAGAACATCCCTATCACCACTGTGGCTCGTTTAGCTTATCATGAATTTAGGAGAAGACATGCAGGTGCTGGGAAACTTCAAGCCTAAGCTTGGTGACACTACTCTGATGAACTCTTTCTCATTGGACTTTTGGAGACCACCAGGAAAGAGGTGATGCCCTCATCCACAGACTTTCAAATTGGCTAGGAGTGGCCATGAGTAGCTACCTCTACCAACGGTGTAGATGACTTTCTCGGTTGTATTCATGACACCTCACCTCCATATTCACTAGAAATTTATTACTACCCTTCACAAACTGGTCTTTCATGCTGTGGAAAATTTAAGGGATGGGACTTTATTTCCACTGTTAGCAAATCTGTAGGAGATGGCACAGAAACCTAGAAGATACAATTGAGGGGTAATAGCACCTAAGTGGTGGGTTCTGGAGTCCAGTAGATTTTAGTCAACACCTTAAGTAAAATTTTAATCTTCTATTTTTGGATGTGTTTGATTTCGTCTTAATCTTCAGAGATGATGTTAAAGTAATTAGGCTTTTCCCATTGCTCAGGTCCTTAGAGGTCTCTCCATTCTTTGTGCTTATTTACATTAAGCCCAATTCAGATAATATATAACTTTAAAAATGTTTCTAACATGTCAATCATATATCCATTTATTCAACATATTTATCGTGCAGCTACTATGTAGTTAGGACTAAAAATAAAGTGGTGAATGAGGCAGTGATGGTCGTGGAGTTTAGAGCGTCTTAGAGCAATAGATGAAAAAAAGTTAACCTAATAATTACTTGTAATTGTATTTAAAGCTTTGAGGAATAACTTTAGGTACTATGGGAGTATATGACTTATCATCTAGATTTCTATTATCTTGAATTCAAAGACCATATCTTACACTTATTTTGGATTTCTCTGTTGCTCCCAATATAGATTAGAATATGGAATATAGGATATTCAGTAAATATTTAATTGGTTCTGTACTTGAGGCTGAAATGATTTATGTTAAATCGAGTTTTTTTTTTTTAGTCTTCCACACTGAGCAAATGTAAAGAGCTGTACTGCAATTTTAATCTGTAATTTGTGCCTGAAGTCTTTGTTTGCAAAGCTCACTGTAGTTGTGACCCTTTCCCTAAATTTGTGCTCTAGCCAGTCTTATGTTTACATAAGAGCAGCTGCATTCTTGATCCCTGAATCCTGGTTTATTGGTTGCTGGGACTCCGTTCATAGCCTTATTGCTGCTTACCAGGCCTCCACGGAGTCTGAAAGCAGTTCTTGTCCTTGGTCTAGTTGTCCCACTTCTACCTGCCAGATGGTCGCTGCTCCAGCATCTGGCCAAAAATCTCACACAGTCGCATGAAGGTGCTCAAGGTTGGCTTCAGTAGCCTGGCTGAGATTTATGGTTATGGTTCAACAGGCTGTAGGTAAATGCTTTGGGAATACAAGGAGTTTCGCGTTAGTATTATGCCCTAGAAGTATGCTTGCTGATTGGGTAGCAGCTTCAATCCAGTTGGCCATTGTACTTCAACAACACATACCAAATCAAATCAAGGCCAAAGTGTCTTTTAAAGGATTGTCTAGCAAACTTTTTTTTTTCTTTTTAGCAAGTAGCTGCCTGTTCACTATAATTTGGTAATAAGTTTGAGCACTAAGGTATCATCTGGTTTCTCTGGAGTAGTTGCTGTATTAACCCAATCATTTTCAAAACTATCCTTAGTCCATACATAGCAGTGGTCTATAATTATATATAAGGACCCTCAAATGTATATTTCAAAGGATCCTAAGCATAAAGACTCTGCCTTCTTTATGGTTTCATAATACATGCTTTTATTATATAGGGGTGTCCCACTTGAATTTTTGTGCATATGTCTTTTTCTGCTATTAGATAACAAGCTGGGTTAGATAAAGTTCCTTTCTGTATCTTTAGTGACCTTCTCCATGTCCTAGATCTTAGAACATGTTCTAACGAGTGAAAAAAAAAATATGGCAACTGCTGACTATATGATGTAATTTAAGATGGAATTTTCTGAAAAGACTCAAGGAAAACTTTGACAATGAATCTTGAGTTCCTCCATTGAGTATAAAAATGAAGGAAAAAAATTAGTCTTACCAAGTGTAATCTTATTTCATAAGTAGAAAAAAGTAGGTCATATGCTCCATTTACTGCACTGGTATGGAAAACCTTACCCTCCAAAGTAGAATGTACAATCTTAAAGAATGCTTCCAGGCAGTCAAAGTAGATCAATAGCTAAAATATATATTTTAACCTTGGATTTTCAGATTATTAGCTTTAAAAAAATTTTTTTGGTAGATTCTCCCATGCTTTGTAGATAAGGAATCATACTACGTGAAAATAATAATGAATCTGTTTCTCCCTTCTTTAAATTTATAGTTTGTTTTATCTTACTAGTTTTATTCAGAATTTTAGAACAGCAATAAATAATTATGTCTTCAGGCACATTTGTCAATGGAAATACCTCTGGTGTTTTGAGAGTAAGTATGAAACTGACTATTGGCTGTTGGACTGAGAACATTTCTTTCTATTGCATGAATACTTTTTCCAATTGCCAGGAATAAATGATTAATCACTTCTAAAAGTTATTTCAACATATATTGAGGTGGCTATTTCACCTCACTCGGTTTACTGATATGATAAATTACAATGAATTTTAATTATATATAATTTTATATATTAAAGAACTGTACTAGCATTTTTGAAATATATCCTGATTGGTTATGATGTGTTTTTTCTTTTGAATGTTTTACTGATTTTTATTGGCTAATGTTATATTTATAAATTTTGTATTGATATTTATTAATTAGATAGGTTGTAATTTCCATTTGCTTTATCACATTTCTGTACATGAATTTTTTTAGATTGGTAAAATTAATGAAGGCATTTCATCTTTTTCCTGTATTTTTTAACTGTTTAAGCAAAAGAGTAGTTATCTGTTACTCGAAAGACCAGAAGTGTTTATCTATCAAGTGGACAACGGATTATTTCTGAAAAAATTTCTTTGATGCTTTCCCCCAATTTGTTCTATGGTTGTTGATCTTTTCCTTTTCTCAAATTAAAAAAAATATTGTAATTTGGTCATTTTCTAATTTCAGATGTGTCTTTTTAATTTTTTCTCTTTCTTCTTAAATTATATTTGTCTAAATTATTTATTCTATTGTTCTTTTTAAAATAAGTAGCTTTTAAATTTATTTATAAACACGAATTTACCTCTATTTCACTATTTTCTAATCTACTGATTTTTACTTTATTAATAATTTCTGCTTGCTTTCCTGAAGTTTATTCTATTTTCCTCTTTCTAATGTATTTGTTCATTTATTTTAAATTTTGAAAATTAATAATATGATCATTTAAAGTAAATTTCTTTGACAATATAGGCTTGGCCATATTTCCCAAATTGTGATATGTAGTATTCTTATTTTTGGTATTGTCCAAATGATCTGAGATTGTAGTTTTGGTTTAGTATTTTTGGTGATTTCTGTTTCACCTAAGGCTGAAATATGCTGTGAGTAAAAGCCTATGTAAGTTTATCATCATCTAGTTTTTGCTGCTTTGTGATCACCTATTATTCTTAATTTTGTAAATTGATCAGGGTTTTATATCTTTTATTGTTTAAAAAAATTTGGGGGGGTTATATTTTGTTGTGATGCTCGTGCTGATTTGTTGGAGATTACTATCCACATGCCAATTTGAACCCAAACATTCTGGTTTTTTATAATTTTGGTCTTTTCAAAATTAGTATTAATATACTATTATATTAATCTTGGAATATATAGAAAAGTTAAAAAAAAATTAACATCACCCATAATTTAAACATCCTTAGATAACCAAATTGTAAATATTTTGGTGATAAGTATTCCAATTTTTTTCTGCTAATTTTTACAACAGTTAAGCATACATTAAGCTTTCCACTTTTTCTTTAAGTTCTTAAGAGAAATTCACTTGAAAGAAAATACTTAGAGTCTAGAAAGGGTAGATTTAAATCTTCACTTATTTTAAACAGAAAGGCACAACTACTTCTCATTAAAAGTCCACAGAGAATTCTGAATTATAGGGACATTGTGGTGCACACCTGTAATCCTGGCACTTTGGGAGACTGAGGAGGGAAGATTGCTTGAGCCCAGGGGTTTGAGTCTAGCCTAAGCAACATAGCAAAATCTTGTTTCTACAAAAAATAAAAATAAGCCAGGCATGGTGATGCACACCTATAGTCCCAGCTACTTGGGAGGCTGAGATGGATGGATTCCCTGAGCCCAGGAGACTGAAGCTGTGGTGAGCCTGATCATGCCACTGCACTCTAGCCTGGGCAACAGAGTGAGACCCCCATCTCAGGAAAAAAAAAAAAGAAAATTCTGAGCCATGCTTAGCAGTAAGCACAGAGGGGAAATTTAGGGACAATGAACAACTGAAATAATCAGGGTTCCCCAATGAAACAGAACCAATCGTATTTTATATATATATATATAATGAGAAATTGGCTCAATTATGGAGATTGAGAAGTCCCATGATACCTGCCGTTTGCAAGCTGGAGACCTAGGACAGCTAGCTGATGGTGTAATTCCAGTCTAAATTCTAAGAATCAGGAGAACTGATGGTATAAGTTCCATTCTGAGTGTAGGAGATCAATGCCCAGTTCTAAGAGAGACAGAGAGGGTGAATTCTCCCTTATTCTTCCCTTTTGGTTTATTTAGGCTTTCAAAGGACTGGATAAAGCCCATCTACATTGAGGAGGGCAATCTTCTTTACTTAGTCTGTTGAGTCAAAAGTTTATCTCATCCAGAAACATGACACACTCAGAATAATGTTTAAAATATCTGGGCACCCTGTGGTGCAGTCAAGTTGACATGTGAAATTAACTATCACATCATCCAAGTAAAAACTCAGTAATACTAAACATTAGCTGGTATTTGTATAGAGAATACTGTATGGGAAATGAAGTTAGAGATCATGCATGTCAGATCTCTATTGCCAATTATGTAGTAAAGATGAATAAAATGCCTAATATAAATAAAATCCTCATTAGTCTCAGCAATCATTCTTAGCAAAGAAAAGACTTTTGAGAGAAATTCATTTTGACCAATTTGAAGATAGAATGCAATAGCCTTCTGAAAGAAAGATCTGAATATATTTTGCATGATTGAGTATCTTGAAACAATGTAGAGATAAGAGGAGACACAGAGAGTCAAAAGTAGGCGTCTGTTTTTATAGAGGTTAAAGATTATTAGTGTGCAGGTTGTAGGCAGGAAATAAAAATTTACTGGACTAATTGAAAGAAAAACATTTATAAGATGGGGAGTTTTGAGTATGGGGAAAATGTGATGTAATTTAGAGAAGATAAAGGTACTGTCGTTTAACAAATTCCCTATGGAACACTTCTACACTGTTGGTGGGAGTATAAACTAGTACAGCCTCTGCAGAAAACAGTGTGGCGATTCCTAAAAGATCTAAAAATCGACCTTCCATACGACCCCACAATCACCTTACTGGGAATATACCCAGAAGAACTAAAATTACTCCATAAAAAAGATACCTGCATACATATGTTCATTGCAGCATCGTTCACAGTTGTAAAAACATGGAACCATCTGTGCTGTTCATCAAAAGAGGACTGGATAAAAAAATGTGGTACATATACACAATGGAATATTACGCAGCCATAAAGGAGAACAAATCATAAACTTCACAGCAACCTGGATGGACTTAGAGTCTATAATACTGAGTGATCTTTCACAGAAACAAAGAACTGAGTATCACATGTTCTCACTCATAAGTGGACCTTGAACAATTATCGTCCCACTGTTAGAAAAGGATTGACAGTAGCAGGAAACTGCCAGGCAGAGGCAGGGAAGTGAGATTGGCAGTAGTGGGAATCTGCCTGGGGAAAGGGGGGCACTCCTCATCAACAAGGGTACCTGCATAATGAACATTTGTATACCTAACCCTGAATTGTACCCCACATCTTTAAAACAAAAAAAGTTAAAGTTAAAATAAATAAATAAATAAAAATCCCTATGAAAATGGATATAATAAAAATAATGTTGGATAGAAAGAAGGAGTATTAGAGATTACGCTATTGCCCAAATGTTACAATATTATACAATTCTAATTTTACATCAATGCCCTGGCCAAATGCTAGGGAAGCACCCATGAGAAGATCTGCTATAGAACCAGTAAACAACTGATTTCTGAAGAAGCACATTATGCAGATATTTCATATTCATAGACATTAGTAGCCTCTGTGGTTTAATATGAAACCATTTGCATTTGCTAATAGCTTACTTATTCAATTGTCTTTTTTGACCTATGCAGCAGCAAGGAATAAAAGAAACCAATAATAATTGTATGATTGCAGGCCTATCATTGCAGACCAAATTTAAGTCCTTTCTATGCCCCCAATTTACTGTCTGGTCTTGGTCACATTAATTCTCTCATAGCACCAGTTTCCACAGAAATAAAGCAAAATATTTGAATTCTTAGGTCTTCCTTTTCCTTTTTTAACATTGAAATACTATAATTCTGTGATTCAAATTTCTGTCAATTCTAAGTTTGGTAATAATTTCAGCTTTTTTTTAGTCTAAGCTAAATAAATAAATAAATAAAAATTTACTTCCAGGTATAACTATGTACAAACCATTCCTTTATAATTCTAATGATAAACAATATTTATTACTTATTATATGCTAGGTACTTTACATGTATTATCTATGCAAAAAAGCGAATATAGTATAGTAAAGAAGTAGACCTGTAAGGTTCGAAACCCTCTTCCACTACTTTTATCCACATGGTTTTAGTCAGGTGCTTCTGAAACTTTAATATGCATAGGAATCTGTTGATTTTATTAAAAAACAGATTTCAATTCAGTAGTGGGCCTTAATATCAGGCATTTCTTACAAGCTCCCAAGTGATGCTGACGCCTCTGGTCCTTGAATCACATTTCTGTGCCTCAGTTTCCTCTTCTACAAAATAAGGATAACAATTCTATTTACCTATTATAGTACCTCTTGGGACTAAGGGGTCATTTTATACAGTTGACCCTTAAACAACACAAGTTTAAACTGCATGGGTTTTCTTATATCCTAATTTTTTTTTGGTAAATACAGTTGATCCTCCTTATTTGCAGGTTCTTTATCCGCAACCAGATGCTCTGATTGAAAATACAGTATTTGCAGCTTGTGAAACCTGCAAACACAGAAGACTTTTCCAATTGGTGGTTCCCCAGGGCCCACTGCAGGACTCGAGTATGCAAGGATTTTGGTATCTGCAGGGGTCCTGGAACCAACCAATCCTCCACAAATACTGAGGTATGACTTTACTACTAAATATTGTAATAGTTCCTGGCATTTAGTAAACAATGTAAGTATTAGCTGTTATTATGACCAAAGTTTAAATCAGCTTCATGGGACAGGTGCTATTATTATCCATTTACTTGGGGAGAAAACTGAAAGTAAAGAAGTTAAATAACTTGCTCAAGGTCACATAAATAGTAATTAGTGAAGACCTTTGACTTTAAATGGTAGTTTTTTCATGATTTCTGCAGGAAGCACCTGCACAAACTGCTTCATGCACTAATGTCTTTATTTTTAAAGAAATGATCCCTAAATCCCAAGTTCTTAACCACCATGTCCCACTGTCCAGAAGTCACCACAATTTCTCTTAGTATCTTTTGTCAGCATTCATTAATCATCAAGAATTTCTTGCTGAATGTTAAAAAGTGTGCTTCATGTGACACTTTCAGTAAAGTTTTCAGTGGATACAAGGGCCCTTTGTCCTCTGCAATTTTTTTTCTTACATTTACAATGTCTGCTCCTTTCCTTTCCTAGCCATTCACTTCCTTATCCTCTTTTAACACACAGTTGACCCTTCACACCCACAGGTTTCATGGATATGGATTTAATCAACTGCTGATCAGAGATACTTTGCTATTGCTTTTTTTTTTTTTTTTTGATGGCTTTCTAGCAGAATTCTACAAAATGCTATTGCTTTTTTGAGCACAGACCAGGCCATGTGCTCATTGAGCTATGGTCAGGTCATGTTTCCTAGCTTTGGCCCCCTCCCCCACCTTGGGGAGGTGAATTTCTTCTCTCTCCCTTCCTCTCTCTCTCTCTCTCTCTCTCTCTCTAATTACTTTCTAGCCATTGCTTTGTTAAACTCTGGTGTATCCACGTGGCTCTTTAAGCTATGGCTGCCATGTTTCCAAGCTTTGGTCCCCTCTCCTACCTTGGGGAGGTGAATCTCTCTCGTCTCTCTCTCTCTAACTTACTTTTAAAATAAACTATATTTTCCAATCTAAAAAAAAAAAAAACTTGAAAAAAATTAATAGAAACTAACAATACAACAAAAAATTAATACAATTTTAAAATACAATAAAACAGCTATTTAGATAGCATTTGCACTGACTTCCTATAAAGAGTACATATGTTATGAAATGATTTGCCAGGGATGGTGATAAACTGTGCTTTCTTTCCAATTGCCCTTATGATCACAGAGTACCTCTGTGGGAGGCCTTGTCAGGATTAACTGTCTCTTGCCTGACTTGCCAATGTGAGGAGTGAACTGACAACCTGGGCTTTAGGCAACAATTTATTAGAGTGTCTGATTTGTGCGCTTATCATCTGGTGAGTTCTCTTGGAATTCAAAAGAGCTTAAAAGGAATGTGGATGACAGTCAATAAACGTAAGATGCTAATGGATATCTGAGTCAACTCTGGCTCAAGTTTTTGCTCTTTTATTGAAAAAGCAATGACCCAAGTCATTTTTATAGGCACTAATGTTCTTTGTGTACCAGAAGAAAAGTGAATTAATGTTTTCCATTCCTAAAAACATTAACTGTTTACCTTTTAAATTGAATTTGCGTTTGAAAAGCAAATAGAAATTATTGAATTAAAATATTAAGTTGAAAAAAACATCTTATTTATTCCACTCTCAGAGGTTGTTCCCAGAGATAATTTGATATGGCTTATTATCTTTCAGCTCTGGTACACCAAAGCTATTGCTCCTTTGATCTAGAAAGTTACTTTAATTAGTTTTGTTCTCCAGATTTTCACCTGAGTGGTTACAAAGTCAATGACTGACAATCAATATATTACAGAAGTTCAGGGATTTATTTTAATTTAATTTAAACATGCAGCATGTCAGGACTTATTTAAACTGTTTAACAGAAGAGAAATTTGATCTCTCAAAATAGCAGCACTGGGCAGGCTGTGCCAGTAATTTAAGGGGAAGTGAACAAATCTGAGAAGTGAGGACTTTTGCTATAAATCTTAGCATCTGGCTTTATTACTGGTTTCATTTCCTCATAAGTTATTAAAGAGCCATGTTGAGAATGAATGCTGTTGCTTATCTCTTTGGACTGTAAGGGGTAGTTTTTCATAATTTCTGCTCCTGGCACAGAACAGTTATACACACTTGCTAATTTACTCATCTGTTTATTCATTCCATGCATATGTGTTGAGATCGTACTGTGAAATAGCCTTGCTGATGATTGGAATGTGGAGAGTCTGAGAAAAGAAAAACATCAAATACTACTCTTAGGTGTTTGATTGGATAAGTGAGTTAGTAACGAGGTAGTGGCTCATTTACTGAGAGACTAAGGAAGGAGACATTTTGGGGGCTGTGGAGTAGAAACCAAGGGTTGGGTTTGGGAGATGCCCAGAGGTGTCTCGTAAGTGATTGGACATGTACATGTAAAGTTTAAGTGAGTAGCCGGGACTGCTGATTTAGGAGTCATCATTATACAGACAATATTAAGCTACTGGACTAGATTAGAGCACCTGGGGAGTGGGTGTAGTTTTGGATCTAGACCCAAACCTTGGTCATCCTATCACTCTATGTTAAAAACAGAAGAAACATCCTGCAAAGAGAATGGAAAAGGGCAACTTGTAAAGCAGGAGTAAAAACAAGACAGCGTGGTATCCTTGAAGTCAAGAGAAAACAACGTTTCAAGGATGTGATTAACTGTGTTCAGGCTTTTGAGAGTGGAGTTGTAGGGGGACTGAGCATTGGGGATTGGGTTTGGCAATGTGAGTAAGCTTAGTGGATTGCTAAATTAACATCTTGACCAGAGGAGTTGAGAATGGGAACACAGTCATCACAGACATCTCCTCGAGGAGTTTTGTTACAAATAAAAATAGGAAAATGGGCTTGGTGTTAGAAGATCAAGGGAGGTATTTTTGAGATGGAAGATATTGCAACATAGTTGTATATTGATAAGAATACTGATGTTGCAATTAAGGGAGGGAATAATTGCAGGAGAAAAGTCTTTTGAGTGGAGGTAACGGGATGGAATCCAGATAATAAAAGGAGGGATTAACTTTAGATAGGAGCAGGAACAGTTCATCCATTGCAAAAGGAGGGAAGGTAGAGGGTATGGTTACAGATATAGGAATGCTGGTAAACTTGATATAGGAAGAATATGGGAATTATCTCCCAAATATTTGATCAAGAAAATGAGAGGCAAGTCTTTCAGCTAAGAGTAAGAATGGAGCTAGTGCAGAGACTTGGGGAGAGGGAAAAAAAAAGATATGAAAGGGGTGTCAGAAGAGTGGAAAAGTCAGAAAAATGCAGAATATTGCTGGGAGTATTAGCCTTTTTGAGGCTTAAGGTCATATTTGAAAGAGTGGTCAGCATGGTTGTATTTTTCTCTAGCCACATCTGGCTGCTCATTGCAGTTGTGCAGTAGACATAGAGCTAGTTTTTGGCAGGAAGCAAGCTAGCTGAGGATGCATGGAAGGAGTGATTAAATGTTGAATCTTTGGCTCTAAATTTGTGTAATGAGGAAGAATTTGCCATGAGATGGTGGTAGGATTAATGGATGGTATGTCCCAAAAGAGCCAAAAGAGTTTTAGAGTAAGTATAAGAAAGAAAGTAATTTGAAAGATAGGAGTTAGAGATTGAAGAACACATAAATTGAGATTACTGATCTCAATCAATAAGGAGATCTAGGGCATAAACACTGAAGTGTGTCCCGAAGTAGGGATGAAGGTAAGACCAATTGAAATGAAGAGGTCAAGCAACTGACATGCTATCGTAATAGTAAATGGACTGGTTATTTGAATATTGCTGTCACCAACACCTTGCAGGAAAAGTAATGGAAAGAAAGACACAATCCAGGGGTTTAACTTTTTAAATAATGAGAGGTTGTAGCTAGGAGTACGGTAGAAACTGTTGTAGGGAATGATGGCAGCTGGTAAATATGCTTCTGTAGTCATAACTTTAAAGGGAGATCAGATAGCATGGTTGTGTATTGTACTCTGACAAATTCAGCTTCTCAGGCAAAGACCTAGAATAGGCAGGTTGTTGGATAATACCAGGGTTGGCGCATTGCCATGTGGGTGTCCTAGAATGAAAAGGGAGAGAAAGTGAGGGTCTTTCCAAGGGAGTCATTCTAATCAAATACTAGTGGAATTCAAACTAGGTAAGAAGAGAAGGGAAGACAAGAGAAGAGTGATCAAGAAGTACCAGCTACCTTTTGAAAGATGAGGTCTCACCAAGTTGCCCAGACTGGTCTTGAACCCCAGGGCTCAGGCAATCCTCTTGCCTCGGCCTCCCGAAGTGCTGGGATTACAGGCGTGAGCTACCATGTCTGGCAATCAGCTACATTTTAGTGGATTAGAATTCTCCATAACTGGAGGTGGAGCATTTTGGAAGAGTGTGTATGGAGTAGATAAGCTCTAAGCCTAGAATATGGTATTTATAAAGTGGGAAGCTTGAGGCTGAGATTTTGCAGTTAGTATAGTTAATGATGAGGACAAAAAGGAATAGGCAATTAAACTGGAATGGAAAAAATAACACAATCTTTGGACATGAGGAGGTAGAGGAACTGAGACCCCAGAGAGTTGATAGCATTAAATGGTAGAGGTGGAAGAGAAGTTACAGAACAGGTGATAAAGTCATCAATGAATGATGAATGACCAAGATTTATAGATATGATAGTAATAATAGGAAGAGTATGATGGCTTAAACTTCAAAAGATCTGGACTTTTGAACAAGAGAAAAGAAATAAATGGTTTAGAAAGAGCAATGGGATCATGATGGACACCTATTTCACCTTCAGGCTTTGAGGTATGGATGGGTGGAAGAAGAAAAAATCCTTCCCTTAGGAAGACTGCAAAAGAGGCTGGGTCACCAGAAGGCAGTCAGGAGAAGGGTGTGCTCAGTGATGGGTTCTATTAGTTTGTGGGGACTTCATAACAAAGCACCATGAACTGGATGACTTAAAACAACAAAAATTAATTGTCTCATAGTTTGGGAGGCCAGAAGCCCTAAATCAAGGTGTTAACAGGGTATGCTTCCTTGAAGTAGTATGGAAAACTTTGTTCCACAATCCTCTCCTAACTTCTGGTAGTTCCTTGGCTTGTCATAGCACAACTCCAATCTTCACATGGTATTCTCCCTGTGTGTGTATGTATCTGTGTCCAAATCTGTCCTTATAAGGACCCCAATCATATTGAATAGGGGACCATTCTACAGCAGGATGACCCTATCCTAAGTAATTATTGTATCTTCAACAACACTATTTCTAAATAAAGTCACTGCAGATATGTGAAGGCTTCAATATATCAACATATCAGTGGGGGAAGGGACAAAATTCAACCCATAAACAAGAGTTTTAGATGACAAGCAAGAGGAGACACTGGAGGAGTTAAGAAGGTAGGAGTTATATAAGAAAGTGAGTCAGAGAAGTAAATGTACAGTATACCTGGGATGATGGATGGTATGGGGACTCAGGTTTCTGGCTAACAGATAACAGGAATGTGAGGACTAAAAGCATTAGACCTGATGGCTAAGCAGGAAGATGGCTAAGTACCTCACAGGTGTCCTTTCCTGCAGCTTTCAGCAGGATGGTGGCCAAGGGAGAAGTAACAGAGTCTCAGTGTGCTGGTCTCAAGAACAAAAGGAAATCTGAGAGCTTATTTCCTCTGGTTCTGAGGTAGTGTGTTGGCTCCAGGTAGGGCCTGTCTCACTTGGAACATGAAACTGACAATGACTCTTCTTTGTAGGGATTGTGTTGTGGTGGCTGAGACATGAGATGTGGAGAAAAGTCTTGACCATCTGATCGCTTTGTATGGTAGTATGAGTACATTGGGTGACCTCTGGAAGCTACAGATGTTTTAGCTATAGAGTAAAATGTGTGGTGTTATGGAGGACAGTTTTTCTATACATGTTTTAGCAACAGAGAAATCAACATTGCAAGGGGGCATATTATTCTAATAGAGATAAGTTTTATTGGGTGTGAGTACATGAAATTCTTTAACATGTTCATTTTGATATGTTACTATTGCTAGGTGAGTTTTCTGTGTTCATCAAGACAAGCATGGTGGAATCTCTATGTATCAGAATGTCCTTCACAAACTTTGTCAAATGGAAGAAGTTTGGTTTGGGTATCTATCTGTTTTTCCCATCTCTAGTTTTGTTTTACCTGCTGACACCCTCTTTTCCTTCAGCTCCCCAGGGGCTCCTTACTTGTTTCATGTTTTACTTTTCTTAATTTTTTGTTTTTTTCATAAGTTGCCTCAGTGAGATTTTTAAAAATATTGATAATTTAAATAGATTTTTTAAAAAAAGAGATGAATACAAGCCAAAATGTACTAACTGTGAGCTATTATGTTAGATGCTTTCATAGTTGTCTCCCTTAATTTCAACTGTTCCTCACAAGAAATAAGTAATATCCCCTTTTATAGATAAGGAAAATGAGTCACAGAAAGACTAAGTGATATTGTTCAAGGTTATATATCTCATCACAGGAACATATTCTCAATTCAAACTCAGTCTGATGGACTTGAAAGTATCCTTTTCAGTTGGGCACGGTGGCTCACGCCTGTAATCTGAGCACTTTGGGAGGAGGCGGTGAGAGGATTGACTGAACCCAGGGGTTTGAGACCAGTCTGGGCAACTTGGAGAGATCTTGTCTCTACAATAAATTAAAAAATTAACCGGGTGTGGTGGTGTGTTCCTGTGGTTCCAGCTGCCTGGAAGGCTGAGGTGGAAGGATAACCTGATACTGCGGTGACTGTGAGTGTGCCACCATACTTCAGCTTGGGCGACACACTGAGACTCTGACTCAAAACAATACAAAATAAAGTAAAGTACCCTTTTCCCCATTATATGAGAGGGGACCCAAAAAACCTGGGATTATCTTGTTGGAGGGTAGGCCCCTTGTAGCACAGGCTTATACCACTAAATAAGTGTTCTAAGAACCCATTAGCATCAGTGTACCAGCTAGCATTGTTGCGAGAGGCTGCATTTGGCTTCAGTGAATTTTTTTGTGGCAAACAGGTGACTAGTTCTTCTATGATGACAACACACCTGCCCACGCACAGCGTGACCCTCATGCCCCATCCTTCCCATTCACTGGAACTTGCCCCAAATGACCATTTTTTGCTTGTTGTTTCCCTGAATGAAAGAAGTCCTCAAAGGGAAATGTTTTGCTGATGTGAAAGAGGTTGAAAAAAAAATGGCAGAAGCACTAAAAGGCATCAAAATTGATGAGTTCAAAGACTGTTTTGAGCAGTCAAAGCATCTTGAGAGGTGTATTGCATCAAATAGAGAGTACTTTGAAGGCGACTGAAGTTAAAACATGTAATAATAAACACAATTTTAAACATAAATTCCATTTTTGGGGGAAATTCCCCTTGATTAATGTAAAAAACATGTGGCCTCCTTTAAGTAAATTTGGATTGAAAGAAGATTCTGCCTTTCTGATCTGGGGGTGGAGACTCTGGCGTTATATCTGCTTTGTCATTTTGTAGCCTTGTAATCCCCTATCTTCAAATGCAAAACAGGGCTAATAATATTTACCCCAAGGGTATGATGCTGAACAAACAAGATGAGAAAGAGCTGAGGAAATCAGTGCCTGGCATATTGTATGTCTTAATATAATTATTTTCTTCTCTGTGCTATGAGTTATTTAGATTTGGAATCAGAATTCTTGTTAGACCAGAGAAAAAACATTCATGACAATTCGTAATGGTGGACCAGGGGATAGATGAGGCAGTGGGGTGATTCTTCAGTACATCTCAATCTACATCAAGACCAAAAGCTCAGATCTAAAATACATTATTATTATGCCACAGGGGGAAAAATCTATTAAAATGTCCACTGTTTATGACTTCTCCTAAGTTAATATGACCTCTCCTGACCTCTCCTTTGGCAGGTCCAAATCACTCAGGTTTTACTATATTCAGTTTTCCAACTGTATAAGGTGATTCAAGAATATATACCAATTTCCTTTCAACTGTAAGAGTCAGAAGAGTTCAGTTGAAATATGAGCTTGAGTATAAGACATGAAATAGGAGGATAAGATTCTTAGTAAATTTTAACCCTAGGTAATCAAATCTCCTGAATGATGTAGACTTGTGATTTACAAGGGAGTGGCCACTGCATTCCAGTCTGGGTGACAGAGTAAGACTCCAACTCAAAAAAAAAAAAAAAAAAAAAAAAAAGAGTCTCCAGGGAACTCTGTAAAAAGACCCTTCTCTCAGAGATTCTAACCATTCGATGTTAGGTAAGACCCAGGCCCCTGCATTTTCACAGCACTCTTGTGTGATTCTGGTCAGAAGATCCCTAGATGACACTTTGAGAAACACTAACCAGTTGATATAAGCTTAACATTTGAACAACACAGTTTTTAAAGTCAGTGACCAATTTCTGTCACTTGTCCTTTGATCTTGACTTGGTGTATTTAACACTGTGTGATGCACATGAAAGAGAGCTTAATATCTTAGTGAGTAAAAATATGGGAAGGAATTTCACCTGTAAAATATTATCCCTCCAAGAAAAGGGTCAGCATAAGTTATTTCTCAAATGGACCTTTATCAGAAGATGTTGACTACCTTTTCTCCCTTTTGTTTTTCCCAGTTTCTTGAATCATGATTATCTATTCTCTTTGTAATAGAATGACCAGTAGAGAAAATTAAATGCATCACTCCTGTAGCTGTGCTTTCCAAAAATTCAGTTTGTTGATCTAACTTCCTCCTTTTAATTTCGCATCTCTTGTGGCACGAACTCAAGAATCAGATTTCCAAGGTTAAAAAAAATGTATTAAATCCTATCTAGCTTGTTCCTTGCCTTTGGCAGGATGACATCTAAGTTAATCTACTGCAATTGGTACTTCTGAGGTGACCAGAGGTACTGGTGCCTACCCAGGGCAGGGCTCAGGAGAAGCCCATCTGCACAAATGCTCCCTCACTTCTGCATCCTAGGTTATAAAAGTAATTTCTCTAGGCATTAGCTATTGATTTGTGGAGGCTTGTGCAGGCAAGAAGAGAAAACAGATCTTTTACTAATGTCTGGAGACTTTGACATGCTTGGCAGACATGGCCTTCATGAACAATGAAAGAGTCTTTGGGAAAAAGAATAGTGTCTGTGTCTGCTCTTTAAGTAGAAAAGTGAGACCCAAAGAGTGAATTCGAAGCTGCATGAGGAATGATCTTTTTACCTGGGCAGTGCTGTTACACTGCCACAGGGGATGTTCTATAATCTCCACTCTCTCCACTCTCTCACCAAATCAAACCAATATGAGTAATAAGGAATTCAAATAGCAAGAGTTAATGATATTCAGGTATAGTCCTCAATTTTCAAATTAACATTTTAAAAATTTGTAAAAAATTTTAATTTGTTGAACCCCACATTTTCCATGTCATCTTCTTAGAGAAGTGTTAGTAAGAACAGTGGGCAAGGCAGGCCAAGAATGGGCACAAGACAGAGACCAAGAGCCTGGCTAGCTGTAATCTGATTGAATAGCTGCTACACCTGAAATTAGAACAGTTTTATGTTAGGATGTGATTGTCATTCACTCTCCCTGCCAGCCCCTCATAGGTTACTATGTAGGTAGTACGTGTTCAATACATGCTTATAACCTATTCAACTCAATTCAGTGAGGCAAGAGTCATTTGACTTGGGTTCTTCTAGATCTTGATCAGAATCATGGGCTTTTTGTGTGCCTGTAAGGAATGAAGCAGATTTGGACTAGAAATGATATAAAGGACATAAATGCCTTGAGGAGTAGAATGAGATCTTGAGCTATGGCTGAGTGGTGCTGAGCAGCTTACGTATCTCACAGAAATGATCTCTCTTGTGGCGGGAACTTTCCTCCACTGGGGCTCTCCAGGCATTGGAGATTCAGGCATTTTGAGATGTAGGAGTCAGTGTGCCTTGGGATTTCTGGTTGATGTGGGAATTGGATTTGTCACTGGGTAGGCAGGCTTGGGGCGGGCAACACAATGCCTGGAATTTGCTTGAGTGGAACAAGTAACAAAGCACCGTGTCTCAGTGGTCACACCCTGTAGGTTACTGGACTTATGACCAAACTGGTGTTCAGGATCTATCAGTCAGCTTTGTGTATCTACTCTGGGCTGATGGCTCCAAGAACTTAGAAAAAATGTTGCACTCACAGAAAGTAAAATCACCAAAAGACTTCTTCATGTCTTATTTGTGTCTTAATGATAAATATTTATTATTCTGGTGAAAAGAATTTTCCTGTGTGTCATATTCCATCTTCTGGGAAGAAAATATTGAGACAAGAGGACATTTATCATTCTAGAGTTTATTGGCTCTTACTGTTTATTTATCCTTGAAAGGAAAACAATCCCCACATCAGGAAGTGGTAACAGGACGGAGCCAAGACTATAGATGTATGGTGAAGAAAACTTGAGGTGACAAAGATTCAGACTGTTTTAGTGGAGCAATTTTTTAGAAAATGATTCTGCTTTCACATTGATGGCACTAACACTCTGCTCCCTGCTTGTTCTAGTTTATGGCTACCCTATTGCTAGGCTATGACCTCCTGGGGAAATCACCTCAGCTTTGAGCTCCAGTTTCTCCATTTGTAAAATGAGGGATTGGAGCTGTGATCCTAGATGTGATTTTCATTGATAATGGCTATAATTATTATCTTTTAAAAACTAGAGGACTTTTTCTGGTTTATTATAACAAAGTGAAAAATCCCATGAAGCCCAGAACTTCTTATAAAATAAATTTAGTATAAACTAAAATATCAGCATTTCTTGTGTTGTATGTGAGCAGATGAGAGGACTGCTGAACAGACAGCTGGGATGGACAACTGTTTGGGATGTTCTTTCCTAGCAAGGATGGAAGAGGCAGTGATGTTGGCGGGAGGTCTGGTTGTCACTAACATGAACCTCTGGAATGTAGGGCAGAGTTCTGCTCTTAGACGGGGAGAAACTACATTACTTCTCATTAGTGCTTCCCTGCTAGAATCCCGTCTCCTTTCACTGCCCCACTATCCTCTCTATCTTTTGCTTTTCTCTCTCTCTCCTTTCTCTCTCCCTCTTTCTCACCCCCCCTTTCATGTATTCTGTGTTTCCACAGAATCCCTGCCATTTTTTCTCTCTTCATTTCATCATTTTTCCTCATGTTTCTCCTTTTCTGTTTGTCCCTTGTCTATAGACCAAACATATATGTATGAGAACTTTCATTGTAATTTAAAAATTTTTAAATTTGTTTATGAGTTTTACAAAAGTCTTCTTAATGAACAGGGTCTTGCTCTTTCTAAACTAGAGATAGAGTTAAGTTTATTTTCAATATATGGTCCCTGATTTACATTTTTCCTGTGTGAAACTGATTTGTAAAGCCCAAAACAGAACAACCAAAACCAGAAAGCAAACAACAAAACAAAACAAAAAAAAGCTTTTCCACCTTAATATTAAAAGAAGATAAGAATGAATAGTTAGATGTTAATATGATGCCCAGGAAAGGGGAATATAAATTATTTTACTACCCAAAAGTTTTTTTAGAAGCAAGTAATACTCTGAGTTAGAAAATTTTTCCTCATTTTCCAGAGTACCATGGGTTGGACTTTGAGAACAAGAATCTCTGGCTTGGAAAAACACTAGAGAAGTCTAAGAGGTGCTTAGACTTGTGTAAGAGGTGCTCAGGCAGGCAGATGGCCAGCTTTCCCACTCTGGATCTGTATTCTTGCTCTCAACTAGGAAACTCCCTGCTTGGTTTTTCCCTTATCTCCATAAGAAGTTTCAGGTGATCTCAGGTAACCTCTTCATTTTATAGATGAGGACATTTCCTTTTTGAAAGAAATCGCACATAAGAAATGTCATGGTAAATATACAAATAGCAAATACGCATATAAAAAGATGTTTGACAGGCTCGGTGGCTCAGCCTGTAATCCTGCGCCTTTGGGAGGCTGAGGTGAGTGGATTGCCTGAGCCCGCGGGTTCAAGACCCGCCTGGGCAAGCGAGACCTCATCTCTACAATAAATCAAAAATCAGCCGGGCGTGGTAGCGCGCGCCTGTAGTTCCAGCTACTTGGAAGGCTGAGGCGGAAGGATTGCCGGAGCCCAGCAGGTCGAGGCTGCGGTGGCCGGGAGCGGCCACTGCACTCCAGTCTGGGCGACAGAGTGAGACTCCAGCTCAAAAAAAAACAAAAACAAAAACAAAAACAAAAAGCAAACAAACAAAAAAATCAGATGTTTGGTACAAACTGGGTTAGATACAGGCTGCTTGTAGTTTTTCAGTAATGTATGTGACCACAACATGCAGAGCAATGAAAATAAGCAAAGTAAAAAGCTTAGCTAAGACCTTCTGTATTTCTAAATCAATCTAATGCTAATACTGTGTAAGACTATTATTCAAAATAAACTGAACAGCAAATACATAGTTTCATTTTAAATGGGAACATCTGTCCATTCAGAATTTTCCTAGATGCATACCAAAAATAGTTGAATAGAAGATAGGATTCAAGAGTCCTCCTATGATACTGCATTAAAAATTCCTGCCTGACTTTATTTTTTTTTAAAGGAAGAATATTTTCTTCATCTCTGAAGGAAAAAAATTCCTCATCTTTGAAGGAAAAAAATTCCAGTGAGGTTTGGAATGCAAACTAAGAATGTTTTATTATTTTGTATTGGACTAACTTGGTCAAGTATAGTCATCCATTCTTAACCCATTTAAAAAGTGGAAAAAGGCCGGGCTCGGTGGCTCAACCTGTAATCCCGCGCCTTGGGAGGCTGAGGTGAGTGGATTGCCTGAGCCTGCGGGTTTGAGACCCGCCTGGGCAACTTGGCGAGACCTCATCTCTACAACAAATCAAAAAAAATTAGCCAGGCGTGGTAGCACGCGCCTGTAGTTCCAGCTAC
>CAUYQG010152884.1:0-15880 GCA_963574415.1 Tarsius wallacei
GTGGCCGCTCCGGCCACCGCAGCCTCGACCTGCTGGGCTCCATGATCCTTCCTTCCACCTCAGCCTTCCGAGTAGCCGGAATTACAGGCACGTGCTACCATGCCCGGCTGGTTTTTTGATTTATTGTAGAGATGAGGTCTCGCCAAGTTGCCCAGGCGGGTCTCGCACCCGCGGGCTCAGGCAATCCACTCACCTCAGCCTCCCAAAGCACGGGATTACAGGCTGAGCCACCAAGCCCGGCTGTACCACATTTTTTTATCCAATCCTCTTTTAATGGGCAGCATGGTTGGTTCCATGTTCTTGCTACTGTGAGCAATATATACTTTTTAATGTCTTCCATTTGACTTCTTTTGATCATTCCTGTTAGCTAATGTATTTGTGAGCTCTCACTATTTTATATTATTATTCATATTTTAAAATGTTATGCTGAGATAATTTTAGGTTTGAATAAAAGTTGCGAAAAGGGTAGCATCCAAAACAATTTTTAAAAAGTAGAATGAAGCTGGAGCATTTAGACTACCTTATTTCAAGATAAAGCTACGATGATCAAGACACTGATATCCTGGGATAAGGAGAGGCATATAGTTCAACAAAACATAACAGAGTCAAGGATAAGACCATTACATATACGGTCAATGATTTTGACAAGGGTGTGAAGTAAAGTCTTTTCCACTAGTGGTTCTGGAGAGGGACATACAAGTAGAAACCATATAACCTTTTATTATCTAGCCTGAAAGATCAGGCAGCATCACCTCCACTGGATTTACTAGTTAGGGCAGTTGCAAAGCTTTGCTCAAGATCAAGGAGAGGGAGCACAACATAGGCCTCACCTCTCAGTGGAGAAATGTCAGTGTCACACTGCAAGAAGAAGCCGGGGGATGGAAATATATACTTTTGAAAAAACCACAATTTTTGGAAAAAATATAATGTGCTTTAAATCTGTACCTCTAAAATTGTTTTCAATTTCAAAAATGCCAATTTTTATGTGGTCCGATCTATTACCTTCTTGTCTAAAGTTACTGGAAATGTTCCTGTCCTTTATCATAAATATTGGAAATTGAGAACAAGATAGATAAAGGTAGGTTCATCCTTTTCTACCTTTAGGAATTGTCTCATCATGGGAGAGGTAGTCCTTCCAGAGTCAGCAAGTCCTTAAGACATCAAAGCATTGAAGTAAAAAGGCATGCTTTTAATAATAACCTGGTGAACTGGTCTATACAATTTCATTTTTGGCAAAGCGTTGGAAGAGGAGGTGGTCATCATAAAAGCAGCTGTGAAAAAAGAGTTAAAATTTTAATGAAAGATCAAATGTGAGCTCTCAGGAGAGTGAAGAATAACTTGAATTCCCCAAAACAAGATGAGTCTTTCCCTACTTGCAATATATTTCTTATGGTCTTCTCCTAGATGAACTGAAGAAAGACTGAGGGAAGGAGAGAGGAACAAAAAGCATCTCCCCTTGGTAGTGGCAGCTGGCGACTGGCTGCCACTCGTGGACCTATTTATGACACCCAACTTCTTTGGATCTTTCTCTTAAACTTTGGATAAGGGGCAGGAAGATATCCTTCCTTTAGGCTGCAGGCAAAGGTCTATTTACTTCTGGAGAAAGAGTAGAAGCAAACCTCTCTGCCACTGGAAATTATTTTGTAACCAGGAGCCTGCAACTATTCACGGCAGAAATATGCTACCTCTAGTGGACGAGCAATAAATTTTCTACCCAGAGCTTTCCAGATCCAAGCCAGTTTGTCAACAATGGATAGAGGGAAGGGTTTGATTAGCTAGAACCACAATATCCAGGCCTGCACGAGGAGATTAGGAGAACCAAGGACTTTCCTAGCCGGCTATGAGGCTGGCACCATTAACGAACAACAGGCCATGGCCGGGTATGTACGGGTACACGGAGAGAAAACCCTTCTGTGGTTTAGGTGTTCAGGTACTGCTGAAAGCTACATGTAAGTGGAATCATTGGGAAACGCTCTCAGGAGGCTTAGGGTCCTACAGGGAAACAGCAACTCAATATTGGGAGGATTTGAAGTCCATGGTACACCGAAGTGGCTTAACAGCAAAACCCAAACCCAACTCATGTTCTGACTCGGCCTTTTCAAACTCTCACGCTAACTGCTTGACTGAATAAGAACCATGTTCGTTCCTGGACACAGATACATTATCTTTGCAGCGCTCCTTCTTCTAAACATGAAGCCTAGCATTCCAAAAATCACGGGACACATAATAAAGCAAAATAAACAGATAAATAAATAAATAAACCAGTTTATGATGAACAGGCATCACATTTTTACTGAGAAATATTTATGTGTCTTTCTATCTTCTTATTCACACAAGCGAATTTATTCGTACTGAATTTCAAAAATATATTAGGGGAAGTGAAAAAATATATTTAGGGGGTACAAGTGTAGATTTTTTTTACATACATATGTTGAGTCATGGTGAAGTCCGGGCTTTTATTGTACCCATCACCCAAACAGTGAACATTATACCCAAAAGGCAATTTTCCAAATTCCTCTCTCCTCCCACCCTCTCACCTTTTGTGATCTTCAGTGTCTACTGTTCCACTCTGTGTGCCCATTTATAGCCGGAGGAAGAAATTAGAGTAAGTCATCAAGCTCTCTCACCATGTACACCCTTAACCCTTGACCTGCACTGTGTCTCTGTTGTCTTCAAGTCAATTTTGCCCTAAGTGTAGTCAACACTACACCCAATTATTGTGGAAAATATCCACACTCTGATCATTAAAAAGCAAGACTCCTTAAGTATTGTATCATACTTGTAAGAAGAAAGGGAGGCATCACTTCCGAATTACTTGTCTAGGGGAATAAAATATGGAGGAAGAATCTCTAAGTGACCGTGTTGTTTGTTTGTAAAAGAAAAAATTGTCTTTGTTAGTTGAGGTTTTCACTTTTAGATTACTTAACATACATTTTTGTCTGATTAGAGAGGCTACTTTTATCTTCAATCTCTCTATTTTTTGGTTTTGTTTCTTTCCAATTATCTGTCATATCGTTAAAAACGTCATGTATTAGCACAAGTTGCTTTCTCTTGACTTTACTCTAATTTTCTCCTCTTTTTCGACCAACATCTTCCCCCCAACCTGTTATTTTCTGGATTTTCTCCACGTTTTTGTCTTTCCTTGTTCCCTCTGTCTGTTTTAAAAATTCTGTTTTGTGCAACTATACCTTCATCTTCACAACTTTTTTGTTAATCTTTGGATTTTCTGAAACAATTGAAAAAACAATTTTTAAGAACAAATGAGGTTTCTCATATTTAAAGATATTATTTAGATCTGTAAATGCATCACAAAGGAACAGTATCTAGGCATAGTTGAAATTAATTTTTATTTATTTTTATTGAGAAAAGAAATTGGAAGTTGGTTACAAAGATGGAAGTGTTTAATACTTATATTCTAATATTCTTAGATGTCGAGAACTTTCCTTTTGATGCTTTTACTAGTTTCATTTCAACCTAGGTTTAAGGGGTTCTTGATACTCTGAAAAGATACGTGGTGTTGGAATTGGTATAAAAACCCACCACTGTCTGCAGCATTTCCACCTTCTTCGGCAACTACCGATTTCATCTTCTGATATTTGGCAGATCTCTCTCCTGCAAACGCCAGACAGATTGATACAGTGGCCCTCAGAGGCACCCAAACCGCTTCTTACTGCAGAGGAAGAGAAGCAGTGAGATAATTAGGCCATGAATGGAACGGAAAGCCATCAACCATCTTAAGTAATAGAGTAATGCTGGCATCAGTATTTTTATGCGGTAAACTCTCCTCACCCTGCGCTCATAGGTCAGGGACACACGCAGGGTGAGGAGAGGCGGCGGGTCTAATTCTGGAGTAGCACAACTGTGACGGCAACTTTTGGACCATGCTGTAAGAAGAAAAGTCAGTGGAGACTTGAGTCATTATTTTTTTTCTCCTTCCATGCCTTCCCAGATACCTTGGGAATGATGCAAGAGACATTTTGAGCAACGCCTAGCTGGTGTCAAAAACCATAGTGGTGGCGGGGATGTGGCAGGAGTGGTGAAGCCTCATGCTTCCCTCTGGATTTCCTATCAGGAATGACTGTTGGTTACCCCAGTGGCAAAAGATTCCAGCATTTCTCATGTTTATTGCAACACGACTCACAATAGCAAAAACATGGAACCAACAGTGCTGCCCATGGCAACTGGACTGGATAAGAAAAAATGTGGTACAAATACACGATGGAGTATTATGCAGCCACCAAGAAGGACAAACATATGGACTTGGCAGCAACTTGGATGGATGTAGAATCGATCATACTCAGTGATCTATCACAGACACAAAGAACAGAGTACCACATGTTCTCACGCATAAGTGGACCTTGGACAATTATCATCATACTATAAGAAAGGGATTGGCAGTAGTGGGAAACTGCTGGGGGGGTGGATACCTCATCAAAAAGGGTACCTGCATAATAAACACTTGTATACCTAACCCTGAATTGTACCCCACGTCTTTTCTTAAAAAAAATTCCCAGTGTTTTCTGCCATAGCAGGTTATGAGGACCAAGGTAGCTCCCCAACTTGTGGCTTACAGAGATAGCCTCTGTCTTTCTTCTTTGCGTCTTCTGGCATCTCAGGTATGCTGATCTCACCAGTGAATTTTTCTAGGTGGCTATTCTTGGCTCCCCCCCACTCCCGTGCTACTGCAGTTTCTTAAATGGTCCCTTGAGTCCTCCAGGCTTTGTTAAGTTTGTGGATACCTGTCTGTGCTTTTCCGAGGAGAGAGGGATGAAGGCTAGTATCTCCTACTCCACTATTTTGGTGACTTCACTCCTGTAAGCTAGTATCTCAATTTCTTCATATTTTGATTCGCTCAGAAAGAAGCTGAAGCTACTTTTCTCTCCATGGTTATATCTGATTCATTTTGATGGTTAACAAAGAGAATGTCAGTTGGAAATTCGTAGAGTATATCAGAGTATGTAGTCATAGTCATAGAGTATATCAGTTAGAAAAAAGTAAATGTGCTGACTTTTAAAATAACTCTTTCAATTGGTATCTAAAAAAGTAAAGCACTACCAGAAAGCTGAAAATTTGTCATTGTGTCCAGACCATTATTTCCTTCAGATGGTCTATATTATTACAGTTAATTTAATAGGGAACCCTCTAATGGTAAAACTGATGATTTGGTTCTACAGTCCTGGAAAGAAAGTGACTGCCTGGTGGAAAGACCAAGCGATACAAGTTAGGAAAACAATAATTAATACCTTCATTTTGATCTCACCTCTCTGAGAATTTTCATAGTAGCAAGGATTTATAATCTGTGAGATAATTTAAGGTCCATTCAATAATAAATGGATTCTATCAAGTAAGATTTAAAAAATTTTCATCACATCACTTTTATTTATATCTGCCTATTGAGGCTATTCCTAACTAAGAATAGTGCAGCAATATCTTTATTTCTTTGCTCATTTCACCACATTTTTATTTACTTAGGCTTATACTACATCAAACAACGTACTTGTGGGCGGGATGGGTGACTCAGGAGTACATGAGGAGGAAGGCTAAGCTCTTTAACCTTAAACAACTGAAAGTTGTCAACGTAATATTGAAACACAGTCATCATACTCAAACAGACACTTTAACAATAGCATTTACTTGTTGATATGCAGCTCCTAAACCCAGCCAGAAGCAATGATAACAAAGCAACATGTTCTGTTACCTTTAGGAGCCATAAGTCTGAAACTATACAGTGCAAATTATATAGAGTAAGAGATGCAAGTTCACGTGCTCTCAGTAGTGAAAGGATCGACTATTTTAGAAAGAAGATGGTGCAATTTGTGTATAACGGCGTCTCTAGATTAGAATTTAGTAGTAATGTTCCTATTTGCTGCAGCAGAGTAACAAATATAATAATAGACCCAGTTCATCGAGTTATTTAATTAAGCATGCACTTGAAAGGGAAGAACTGAAAAGATTTTACCCATCCAAGCACTAACCAGGCCCAACCTTGCTTAACGTCTGAGATCAGATGAGATCGGGCCCATTCAGGGTAATATGGCCGTAGACGCAACTGAAAAGATTTCTGACATTGACTCCTGATAAACACTTTTCAAATAGGAAAGGAAGAATATCGCTGTAACAAAGTTAAAGTCTGTCTGAACACAACCCATAGAGCAGTTTCAGAGTAAAATCTTTCCCTCAATCCCATTAAAATCAGAGCGAAAAGAAGAATGCCCACTATCAATACTATATTAATAAAGTTCTGAAATTTCTGGACAATGTCATGGCTGTAAGAAGAAAAGTCAGTGGAGACTTGAGCTCACTGTTTTCTTTCTCCTTCCGTGCCTCCCCAAATACCGTTAGAACACTATAAGTAACATTCTGAAGAATCTAACGTATGTCAGAAATCATAGAATACCAAAACTGCATCAGAATCTGAGAGGCCTGAAAGATACAACACGGATATGATTAGGCTGAAAGAAAGATTTAGGCTTTTGGCCGTGATTGCAAGGTTGGTGTTCTCAAGTGACTAATGCTCTAGAACTAATGCTCTCAAGTGACTAATATTAATAGATCGTAGAGAATCTCCTTGAACTAGGAGGCAATTTCCTGGACTGCCTCCTCTCTTGCACACGAAAACAGTCTGGGAGCTGAAGCTGGAGCAGTGGGCGCTCTGTGTTGGTCAGCTGGCAGGGGTGGAATAGGGGGTTGGGATTCCTAGAAGGTCAATGCCATCATCAGCCATGCTCATGGGGACACTGACTCTTGGGCTGGCAGCAACGTCAGTTTGTTAAGACCGGAACTCCTATACTGAAACATGGCATTGAGCTGATTTCACGGAGGTACGTTTAGATGGTAGTGTTTTCGTTTTAGACCACAGGATGATGGAAGTCTAAGGCTAAGTAAGGAGTTCAGTGTGAAAAGTGGTCAGGTAGGCAAGGCACCATGAACAAAAGTTAATGAAATGAATAGTATATTTGGAGCCTCAAAAACGAAAGAGATCACGACTGTCAATGTGAAGAAATAATTGAGCAGCTATGCATCAATTGTTTAAAGAAAGAAAAGCTACTGTCACAAAGATGTAAAAACGGGAAAGCAATATAAATGATAGGAAGAATGGGCAGGTTGGAAAAAAGAAACTTTTAGAAGTGAAAAAGTTGAAAAAATGAATGCACGCTATTAATGACATACCCGACACAGGTGGCAGGAGAATTGGTGAAGAAAGATATGGTCAAACTATTTACCCAGAATAGAGCACTGAGACACACGTTCTAACATTTATCAAATTCAAATCTCAGGGACAGAGAAGAGCAAGAGGGTGCAGTATCTCAAGAGATTCTCAAAAAAAAAAAAAAAAGAAAGAAAAAGAAAGAAAGAAAAGAAAGAAAAAAGTACAAGTCCATTGATTCAAGAAAAAAGTTTTTCTAGCAGATTACATACGAAGACATTTACAATACTTAAATTGTAAAACATCAAAAACAAACTCCAAATCATAAACGCATTAAAAAGAGGGCAATTTACAATGGAATAATAATCAAGATGATGACGACAGCAAAGGTGAAAGCCAAAAATGAGTGAGCTAGTGTCATTCAATGTTGAGAGAAAATAACTTCACACAGAATTGGGTAGTCAGTCACACTGTCTTTCAAGAATGAGAATAACATTATGCAATCGACAGATAAAAGCTGAAATGGCTTGTCACCACGAGAGTTGCAGCAAAGAAAATTCTAAAGACTGTACAACAGGGAAAAAAGAATTTAATGCAGAAGGTGACCTGAGAGTCGAACTGGAATTCTGAGTAAATATCATTAAGCTAATGATGATAATAATGCTCTGGAACATGTGGAGTTCTGAAGAGAACAGAAGTGATTTCTGTTTAGGATATAGACATTTCCAAAAAAAATAAAATTGCTCTTGCACTGATAAAGAAAACAAGCTGGAAAATCTATAGGTCGTAGTTTTGTTTTTCTTTTTAAAGCCCATCAGATAACTGAGGTCTTGAGGAAAGCTAATTTACTAAAATTCAGAGTGAGGAGGCTCTACTGAACAGTAAGAGATCCATGGATGCTTTTGTGCACAGGTGAGTTGTAGCGGAATGGAGAAAGCTGTCACTGATGGAGATAAGAAGGAAACAGGTGAACACCCAACATATATTTAAAGGCTGAGTGTGGGCTTCTGTGAGAGTTTAGCATCATCAGGGGCCCGGACACACTCAGGTTCGCTCACTAAGGCATTTTTCATGACCTTCCACCGAGTGTTTCGAAGACAGACTGGATGGAGAGCAGAACTACCTGTGACCCCTTTCAGGAGGAACAGGCAGCCAGAGCCCTCCAGGAAAGAGTCCCGGAAAAGATGAGGAAGCAGCAAACGACACTGAGGAGGTAGCTTCAGCGAGGTGGGCTGAGGACCAAGTGCGTGTTCTGTCCCAGAAGCCAAGTGAAGAAAGTATTGTAGAAAGAAGAGAGGAACCGACCGTTCTCATCAAATGCTGATAACGGGCCGAGGAAAGCTGCAGCGAGGAGTGACCTTTGGGTCTGGCAATGGAGAGATTATCCGTTACTTTGACAAAAGCAGTATCAACAGTAGGGTGGACGAAACGGAGACAATGCCTGATTGGGATACATTTAAGTGACAAGGGGAGGAGAGAGATTGAAGACAGAGTATGGGCAACTGTTTCAAGGTGTTTTGCTGCACAATGGGAGCACGGCAATGCAGTGACAGCTGGCCTTGGAAGAAAAGCAAGAGGACTTTTTTTTTCCTTTGGGTCATAGAAAAAAACTGGCATATTTGTTTGTTAATGGTAATAATCCAGTAGAAAGAAAATTGATGATATAGTGACAGTACAATGACCTGTAGCAGGGAAATTTCAAAGTACATGAAAAGGGATGAAATACAGTGCATACATTTATAACATTTAAAAAATGTCTTGAATTTTAGAAACATCTGAAGCCAGTTTTATTCAAGAGGCTTAGGAAAGTCTGGTGTCGGGCTCTCTGCTGCAGCCTGCAGGGGCCTGGCTGTCAGATGTCACTCAGCCCTGAGCCTGCCAGGGTGGTCAGAGAGCTAGCTGGACGCACGTAGGCCCACCTGGTGGGCACCAAAGCAAGGAGAGGAGTGGAAGGGGAAAAAAATCTCTGGAGTCCAAGCGTGGTTATTCAACCTCCAGTTGAGTGGGGTGCGCAAGGAACTAATGGCCAGGCTGGAGGAGAAGCCTCCAGGCCAAGGGGGTCCCAACTGCCGGCTTGCCTCAGTCCTATCCTGAGAGCCATGGGCTCCGGCCTGCAAGTAAGTGCTTTGATTTGGCATCTTCCATAGGGGTGTCAACTTATTTTAGTCCTCTGTAAATAACTCATAGGTAACACAGTCTATTAATTCCTGAGATGGTTATTTTAAGCATGTTCTCATTTTTTATTGATCAGTGTCACCAGGTTATTATAAAATGCGTTAGTCTTTAAAAACAACTTCTGACCAGGCTCAGTGGCTCAGCCTGTAATCCCAGCACTTTGGAAGGCCGAGGCAAATGGATTGCCCGAGCCCGTGGGTTCAAGACCAGCCCAGGCAACTTGATGAGACCCGGTCTCTACAATAAATAAAAAATGAGCAGGGTGCGGTAGTGTGAGCCTGTAGGTCTGGCCACTTGGAAGGCTGAGGCAGAAGGATTGTCTTAGCCCAGCAGATCAATGCTGGGGCAGCTGTGAGCGTGCCGCTGCACTCCAGCCTGGACAATGGAGTGAGATTCCAACTCAAAACAAGCAAACAAAGAAAAAACTTCTTACTGTGTTGATTTTTTGTGTATTTGCTTCCTCATTCATTGCGATAATTTTATGTATTTGGAGTTATCATTTCATCCGTCTAGCTTCTCTGAGGTTGATCATGTTGTTGTTTTTTTCCCCTCAAAGTCCCAAGATGCAGGCTTAGCTTATCCGATTTTAGTCATTCCTTTTTTTTCCTGCCTCCATAATCATCTGCTACCCTTTACTGGGCAACGAGCCTGTAATATACAGCGATCATCACATCTTGGTCTCTTCACTCATGATTGTTTCACTTATCGGAAGTTTCTCTTGTGAGTCAGAGTCTCACTCTGTTGCCCAGGCTGGAGTGCAATGGTGCCATCATAGCTCACTGCAGCCTCAAACTTCTGGGTTCATGAGATCCTCCCTCCTTTTCTGCCTCCCGAGTAGCTGGGATCACAGTTGCACACCCCCATGCTTGACTATTTTTTAGAAATATTTTTCATAGAGATGGAGTCTCCCTATGTTGCTTGGGCTGATCTCAAACTCCTGGTCTCCAGCAAGCCTCCTGCCTTGGCCTCTGAAAGCACTGGGATTACAGGCATGAGCTACCATGCCTGGCCTGTCTAAGGCTTCTCCAACTCTCCTTTCTAGTCTTCAGTTTCACTTTTCAAATAATTTTTTTTATATAATCAATATTTTTTATTTTGATATTGTGGGGTACAGTTAAGGGTTAGGTATATAAGTGTGCTTCGTTCAGGCACCCTTGTTGATAAGAGGTGTCTCCCCATCAAATAATTTTTTATGTATAACCTTACATGATCATGACTTCTTTTGTAAAGTCTGTTATATTGTTTTTCTGTTTGCTTATTCTTTGGCCAGTCTAACACACAGAATGAGTTCTCTCCTCCTCTAATTCCATGTTGTCAAACAGTCAATCTTTTACTGTCAATTTATTTGAAATAATCATTCTTGTAGAAGTCTGTCTTTTCCCATACAATTTTAGATCCTGGGCCATTCGCCAAGCACTAGCTGCTGTTGATAGAATTCCTTCCATCTCTTCTCACCTAGGGAGTGAAGATCTTAATAGACGGGGTGGCGGTTCCTTTCTGTCCCTGCCCCACCAAGGCACCCCAAAATACAAAGTAAGAATAAAGCAGAATGTGACCTCATTAGGCAGTCTCGTGAATGACAACAGACCGGTCTTTTTTCCGATTTTGCCCTATTATGATTCTAGGGAAGCTGTTGCTATTAGGTGTCTGAACCCATTTGACTGATTCCAGGGTCTTGTCTGACCTGCCCTGCAACCTTTTAAACTGAGGACCCCTATAACCAGCTACCAACTCACCTGGGCGCATGAGAGCCAAAAAGAGGAGGAGAATGAAAAGAAGCAAAGGGAGTCTCATGGTCGAAGGGCCGTGAACAGAAGCAGCATGGACATGGGTGGAGCATGCAGGTGTCTGAGCATGGCCGGCCCGGGGCTTTATATGATGTTCTCTGGGTCTGCGGTTTGCTCTTGGTTAGTAGAGCCTAACAGAAAGAATAGCTTAGTCTCCACAGGAAATCGCCAAAGTCGCAAAAGCACACAAATGTGGTGATAACTCAATGGATGAGAAGGCAGAAGGTTAATGTTATTCACTTCCCAAAGACTAAACGTCCTCGTGGTCAGCTGTCTTTGCCACTTTCCACATGCACACGTATCAGTCATTGATCATATTTTATACACCTGTTGTGTGTCGGGCAATATAGTAGGAACTAGGGGTACCTCATAATCAGATAATGGGAGACCAAGTGTTAAGTGGGTTCATGCAACACCATACTGTGTGCAAAAAATACAATCTTTCTTTTTTTTGGAGTTGGAGTCTCACTCTGTCGCTCAGACTGGAGCGCAGTGGCACATTCCCGGCCATTGCAACCTCGACCTGCTGGGCTCCGGCGATCCTTCTGCCTCAGCCTTCCAAGTAGCTGGAACTACGGGCACGCGCTACCACGCCTGGCTAATTTTTGATGTACTGTAGAGACGAGATCTTGCCAAGTTGCCCGGGCAGGTCTCAAACCCGCAGGCTCAGGCAATCCACTCCCCGCAGCCTCCCAAAGTGCTGGGATGACAGGCTGAGCCACCGAGCCCGGCCAGATACAATTTTTCAAAAGGGATAGTGGTTATTTTGTTAGTTACTTCTACTGTGGGATAGCAGTGGGGAGGAGACGATGAGAATGTCAGGAAAGGTTTCAGAAAAGAGATTATATGGGACGTGCTGAATGGGGAAGGGCGATTTGGGGAGTTGCAATTCGATGGATATAAAGTTACAGCTGTATAAGATGAATACATTCTTCCAGAGATCAGCTCGCCAGCATAGTGCCTATAGTTCAACAGTAAGGTTCCTGTATTTAAAAATGTGTTAGGAGGGTAGATCTCATGTTCGGTGTTCTGACAACAGCAATAAAGGGACACAAGGAAATTTGGGGTGATCGATATGTTTATTGCTTGCATTTTGTGTGTGGTATCATGAGTAATACTTATGTCCAAACTCATCAAATTGTACACATTATGTGCAGTTTTTAATGTATGCCAATGATACCTCCATAAATCTGGAAAAAAGAATTCGGTATTTTATCTTTATAGCAATACCGTTAAGTTAAAAGCATATTTTGGCCAGGCGTAGTGGCTTATGCCCATAAGCCCAGTACTTTGGGAAGCTGAGGTGGGAGGATCGCTTGAGATCAGGAGTTCGAGACCAGCCGGGGCAACAGAGAGGGACCCCCATATCTACCAATGTATCTACCAATGTGTTATATGTTCAATAATTAGAAAAATGTAATTTTAATTGCTTGATCTTAATCTAAAATCCTTGATAGATATATGTATTTAACTAGGTATCTAAAGGGATTTTAGGGATACTTGGCAAAATTTATTAGAGTTTAAAAATTAATTGATCTATATATTTTGTAGAGGTGGGCTCTTGCTATGTTACCCAGGCTCGCCTTGAACTCCTGGTTTCAGAGATTCTTCTGCCTTAGCTTCCCAAAGTGCTGGGATTACAGGCATGAACCACCACACCTGGCCTTTATTAGGATTTTGCTTGAGTTGGGGTCTTTACCACCAAGTTGGAGTGCAATGGCATGATCACGGCTCACCTCAGCCTAGAACTCCTGGGTTCAAGCAATCCTCCTGCTTCAGCATCTCAAATAGCTGGAACTACAGGTGTGCACCACTATGCTTGGCTAATTTTTAAAGTTTTTTATAGAGATGTGGTCTCACTACGTTGCCTTGGCAGGTCTTGAAATCCTTGGCTCAAGCCATCCTTCTGCCTCAGCTTCCCAAAGTGCTAGGATTACAAGTATAAGCCACTGTACCCAGCCAGAAACTTTTTAAAAATCACCTGGTGACTCATTAATATTTTTTTAATTTGTGAAAATAGAATATAGGTTTCAGTTACCTAAACAATTTCTTTCCATCATATTTTCAAATCTACATTAGATTGTGACAATGAAGAATTTCTGTATTTTCCTATGTGTTATCCAGTCCCATTGTTACACTTAACACTTTCCTGGAAAACATTTCTTCTCTCCCCTATCATCTCTCTTTCTTTATGCCTTTTTTAATTAGGTCAAGTTTGCACACATTTTCTGACCGGCTGGTTGTTTGATTTTAAATGTTGACTTTAATTATGTTTCCCGATTCGCTCAGTCTACAGGTTACCAACTGATGCATAACAAATTACCCCCAAACATAGGGGCTTAAAACCACGTGTGTTATCTTACCATTTCTGTAATTATCGTATAGAAATTAATTCCTATGTTATCTTACAGCTTCTGTGGGCCAGGAGTCCTGGGTCCAGTCAGAGGCTGCCATCATCCCAATGCTGGACTTTGACCTACTTCCTGACTCACTTGCGTGGCTGTCGGCAGGATTCAGCTCTACAGGGGCTGTTGGACTGAGCATCTCCCAGCAACTTGTCTTGTGGGCCTCTTGGCAGAGCGTTTTACAACACGGCAGCTGGCTTTGCCAGAGAAAGCAAGTGAGAGGGCAAGAGCGTCCTGGTCTCTTAAAAGGAATCACAGGTCGGCAACATGATTCCTTTTTGCCATATTTGATGTGTGAGAATCAATCCACTCACACATCAAATATCCTCAAGGCAAGATTACCCTAGGCCCTACAGACCAGGAGACAGGAATTACCGGGAGCTTTGTCAGAAGCTGCAACATTACGGATTATATAGATTTCGAGGTGGTGTGTTTTTCCTCATTAAAAATAATCATTAGCAAATACTAATGATTCTGCTTTAACTTTTACTTTCTAATTTATTTAAGAAATATTTATTCTTATCCCCCACGCCCCTTTTCTTTTTTGAGTCGGAGTCTTTCCCCATCGCCCAGGCTGGAGTGCAGTGGCACGGTCACGGCCACCGCAGCCTCAACCTGCTGGGCTCAGGAGATCCTTCCGCCTCAGCCTTCCAAGTAGCTGGAGCTACAGGCACACACTACCATGCCCGACTAATTTTTGATTTATTGTAGAGAGGAAGTCTCGCCAAGTTGCCCAGGTTGTCCTCGAACCTGCGGGCTCAGGCAATCCCCTCACCTCGGCCTCCCAAAGTGCTGGGATGACAGGCTTGAGCCACTGCACCCGGTCCCCTTTTTTGATTAATTGCAGGAACTAGGATTTCCAGAACCATTTTAAATAATAGTAGTTATGAGGAAATCCTTATTTTAAGACTCATTCTTTATGTTTCATCATTATGTCAAGTGCTGATAGCAAAACAATGATACACACATGATTAATTTCAGCAAGGCAAGTACGCACCCATGGTAAAAACTGTGTCACTAGTATCTGAATCATTAAAAAAAAGGAAAGAAACCATGTCTTCTATATATCAGGATTTTCTTATTAAAACAGTCCCTTTTGGATTTCAGTCTTTTTTGGTTTGATGCCTAGTCTTCAAGAGTTGCTTGCCCTTCCCTATTTCTCCCTAAATTCATCCAATTTTGTGCTGGGGACAAAGCGATCTCCATTTGAAAAGGCTGGTTTCCAGCATCTAAATCTTTATCCAAGCTTTTCTCCCCCCCTAGTCATGTGTACCGATAATTACTCTAGGATTGTCAGAATGCAGCTGACTTTGACGGAACCTAGGGAAATGTTTGGGTCGTATGACATCAGGAGCAAAGACAAACTGAATTCTCTGTGCGCACATTATCTTATACTTTGGATAATAAGAAGAATTACACAGGTTTTTCTGCATGACCGGACCTCCTCCAGGTTTTTGTATGCCTTGTAGTTGTGCCAGGCCTCAAAGGGAACAGGGAAGTTATGAGGGTGGAAGTCATGGTTTACCCTGGAAGGCCGGGTTCCGGATGGAGGAAGATGATGAGCACTTGCAAATGAATTCTTAAAATCATGTTACTCTTTATATGGAAAGAGAAGATTGTATGTATGTACAGCAATCAACATGATTTTTTGAAGTACGGGTGCGTTGTGGGATGACTAAATCTGGCTAATTAACATGCGCATTGCCTCATCTCGTTATTATTTTGGGGGTGAGAATGCTCAGAGTCGATGTAAAGGGCAAAGGAGTTACATCACAACGTTCAGTCTCGTTGAAAAAAAGGTGTGAGCTATTAGAAATCAGACAAAGGGGTCCGGTACAGTGACTCAAGCCTGTAATCCCAGCACTTCGGGAGGCCGAGGCGGGGGATTGACCAGGAGTTTGGCCAGCCTGGGCAACAAAGCGAGACCCTCTACAAAAGATAAAAAAATTAACTAGGTGTGGTGGCTGATGCCTGTGGTCCCAGCTACTCAAGAGGCTGAAGCAGGAAGATCGCTTGAGCCCAGGAGTTGGAGGCTGCGATGAACCGTGACCGGGCCACTGCACTCGAGCCTGAGTGACAGATTGAAAACCTGTCTCAAAAAAACAAAAACAAAAACAAAAACAGGTCACAAAAAGAATGTTGATGTGCTTTTTTAAAAATTTTGTCAGATTTGTTGAGATATACCTTACAAACAATTTTTGAATTAAAATTGAATTTAATGAGGTCCCACTTGTCTATCTTATCTCTTATGGCCCGTGCATTTCGGGTTTTGCTCAGGAATTGGATGCCATTTCCAACTTCCATAAGGGTGTGTCCTGCATTTTCTAAAGTTCTTATGGTTTGAGGTTTTACATTTAGGTCTCTGA
>CAUYQG010152886.1:0-17770 GCA_963574415.1 Tarsius wallacei
AGTGCGGTGGTTGCTGGCAGAGAACACTCAGCGAACACAGATGGGGGCCTCCCCCCAGGCTGGGGTTATGGAGACTGTCCTCTAAGGACTTTGCTAAAGCAGGGATTTCAAAATAAATACATAAACAAGTAGGAATTAGACAGAGAGAGAGAGAAGGAGAGGAATGGAAAGAAGGTTGAGAGGGCTCACCAAGTTGCCCAGGCTGGTCTCGAAAATAAAGAAATAAAAAGGAGGAAGGGGAAGCATGAGTATAGACTGGGAGGCAGGACAGGAAGTCAATGAGACCGAGATAGAGGGGACAGCATAGCTGGTAGCAGGGACAGCATTAGAAAATTTGCAGAAATGAGATTGAACACGGCGTGCTTAAAAACTGAGGAAATGGCCAGGCTCAGTGGCTCAGCCTGTAATCGCAGCACTTTGGGAGGCCGAGGCGAGTGGATTGCCTGAGCCCGCGGGTTTGAGACCAGCCCGGGCAGCTTGGCAAGACCACATCTCTACAATAAATCAAAAATTAGCCGGGCATGGTAGCACGCCATCTGTAGTTCCAGCTACTTAGAAGACTGAGGCAGAAGGATCGCTGGAGCCCAGCAGGTTGACGCTGGGGTGACCATGAACGTGTCACTGCACTTCAGCCTGGGCAATGGAGTGAGACTCCAACGCAAAAAAAAAAAACAAAAAAAAAAACCTAAGAAAATTATTATGGCTAGGCAAAGAAAGTAAAAGGAAAACATAGAAAACATATCAAGAAAGAAGGCAAGGGAAATAGGGGAGATAGGCAGGGGATAGATGCACACAGTATCACGTTCATCAGGACATTCTTGTGAATTAGGCAGAGACAGATAGTATTGTTCCAATTTATAATTAGTCCGAGGACAGAACAGTTAAGTTCTTTGGCCAAGGTCACTAGATGAGCAAAGTCAGAAGTCTCCGCACTAGAGCCATTCGTTTAATGGTTCCATCAGATATGCCAGGATAGTGCTTTAAGACTAATTATGTAAAATTAATAATAGTAATTTAAAAGAAGAGAATTGAAATGTATGCTAACCAAACTTCTGTTTGAGTAATAGTGTAATTTGGAACCGTCATAATTTTTGTTTCTGGGTTGAGGGAGTATGGCCTAAAACACAATTTCTAATGTCCTAGTAAATATTAGCACCAATAAAAATATGTTTTAACTCAAAGCTTCAAAATATTGAGTGATATTGTATTATGGTTTTTCAAAATGTTATCATGGGGAAACTGTACACAAGTTCTCTGCATCATTTCTTATAACTACATGCAAATCAGTAATTATCTGAACAATAATTTCAACAGAAAAATTAAATTATTGGTTTACCCAAACACTAGCACTAGAAGACAAGAGAGGAAAGTATAATCTTTATATATTATAAAGATCTTCATTTTTTTCAGAGTTTACTATTAATTGAGTCAAGGACTTGGGATATTATAGAGTTAACACCAGTCAAGGGTTTTCTAAGGGCCAGATGCCTTGCTAGTTAATTTGCAATCTTATCTAAGCCTCACAATAACTATAAGATTAACTTATTGTAATTTCATTTTTCAGATTAGGACACAGGCACAGAGCAGTTAAATAATGTGCCCATAGTCTCACGGCTATAAGTGACAGAGCCAGGATTCAAATCCAGGTCTGAATGACCCCAAAGCCCTGATTCCTGAGTTGGAAGCTAGGTCCTAGGTTCTTTCTTTGATGGGTCATTCTCCCATTAGACATCCATTTCCCCTACTCAATGAAGAAATTGAACCAAAATGACCCCTGAGTCTATCTCCAGTTCTAAATTTCTGTTAACTTACACTGACATGGTGAAATAAATGTATGTGCTATCTAAAAGTGACTCTGTAATAAAATGTATTACTAGTTTCATTTCTTCCTGCCTTTTCTTAGTCTAGGTGGCTATTAGAGTGACTGTGCTTTTTAAAATTCCTTGAAACTCCATATAGACAAATATACGAGGGGGAACCCCAAAAAACTCAGAATTATCTTTGGGAGGGTAGGCCCCTTGTAACACATCAAAATTTGTTCCTCCAGATCAAATGTTCAACCAAAGTTTTTATCTGGAAGATCTGAGAAAGTTGCATAACGTTTTGTGAAAGAAATATCCCAAGTTGTGGCAAATAGGTGACTGGCTCTTGCACCATGTCAGCAAACCTGCTCACACCACTCTGACTGGTCAACAGTTTTTTAACAAAAACGGCATGATCCCAGTGCCCCACCTTCCCTATTCACTGATCTCACCTCAAACAACTTTTTGTTTGTTTGTTTCCCTGGCTGAAAAAAGTCCTCAAAGGGAAACATTTTGCCAGTTTGGAAGAGGTGAAACAAAAAATGGCAGAAGCACTAAAAAGCATCAAAATTTACAAGTGCAAAAACTGTTTTGAGCAGTAGAAAAAGCATCTCGACAGGAGTACTGCATCAAATGGAGAGTACTTTGAGCGTGACAAGTTTAAACATGTAAGAATAAATACACAATGTTTTATAAAGAAATTCTATTTTGGGGAGGTCCCTCCTCATATCAAATTGATATATAGTCATGCACCATACAGACATGGGTATATGTACCATATAGACAAATAAAAAGATTCTACAGCAAGGATCTTAAGTCATTAAACAATAAGTAAATGTATTGGCTCAGGCTACTGACTGTGAAAGGACAGGCTAGTTTCAGTCATGGACAGATGCTCAAACAGCCCTCCCTTGGGAGGGACAAAGTAGGCAAAGAAGGGAGAAAAAGAGACTGTCTAAGCTAAAACGCGAACAAAGACCTCGTCCCCAAGCCACATCTACCCTGTAAGCCCCAGAGTCACCACCACAAGCTACCCAGTCCTCGCCCAGATCAACTTGCCTTTCAGGTGCTGTCTCAGAATCCCTAAGATCCCATCGCTCCCAAGTCTCTGGGTCACACTCCTTTCTCCAGCCCCCTCACAGCTTCTTACAAGAACAGTGTGCCTTCACTGTCTCCATCTGCCTTCTCACCTCCCATCCACTCTCTACCCCTGCAGTCTCCTCTCTCCACCCACCGACACCCCTCACAGACCACTCCTCGCAGTCTGATGGCTCCCGTCTGGCACCGGGGACAGAGCTGTCCTGCTCTCAGCTTCTCAAACTCCCAGGAGGATGAGGTATGATGGGCAACGGCCCCCCTGACAGCTCTCCTCTTGGATCTAGCAATAAAATATCTGCCTGGTTTTCCCCATTCCTCCCTGGCTTTCCTTTCTAGTCTTCCGCGTAGTCTCCTCTTCCTCCACCTACAAATCATGCTCTCTCCGGGCTTTGCCAGGGATGTCTTTTTTTCCCTTTCTAGTCTCTTCCTTGCTGGTCTTCCTTATCCCCACAGTGTTCACATTCTGAGTATGCTGACACCCCGAATGGCACTCTTGTTTTGACTTCATCTGGCTGCCTATGTACTCTCTAGTGGGTACTCCAAGGGCTTTTCAATCCCCAATCTTGCATTTCGTTCCTTCCTCTCTATATCTACTCTCTCCAAAAAGTCAGCTTCTCTTCTACCTTTCTTATCTCAGCAAAGGGTTAGAGGCATCCCTCTGTCTTATCACCCACATAGTTGTTTCTGTTAGCAGTTCCTTTCACTTCAGCCTCCAAATATACCCGGAATCCATTTACCTCTCCATCCTCACTCCCCCACTCCAGTCCAAACCACTATCCTCTTTCCCAACTGGTGTCCTAACTGGTTTTCTAACCAGATGTAAGCATCCAGTCTAATCTCGCCCCAACCCATTATCCTGAAGAAAACAGGACTGTTGTAGGATGAAAGCCAGAGTACATCACTCTCTTGTGTGCAACCCCAAATGACTTTTCAATCCATATAGAATAAAACAGAAAATTTCATAAAACTCCCGCTAGATCCGAAAGTTCTCACCGTTCCTATCTCTTCCCCAAGTATCTCATTCCTTCCCTCTTGGCACTACCCATTCCATGATCCTGTTTTCTTTTCTTCACGGTCCTTAGCACCATCTGAAATGATTGTTCTGACATATTCCCTGGTTTAACTTCTTGTTCTCTCCTCTAGAATGTGAGTTCCATGGAGGCACCTTGCTTGTCTCAGTTACCTCTGTAATCCTAATGCCCAGAATAGTGCCTGATGCACAGTGGAAACTCAATAAACAACTGCTGAATGGATGGATGGATGGATGAAGGAATGAAACACGGATATCTCCCACACGCATTGTCTTGACCTGTGAAAGGAGCAGGAATTAAAATGAGCAGTACGTTTATTTTTAGCTCAACTTCTATTGGAAGAGAATTGTCTAATAACTTCAGCATTCTTTCCTTCTGGTCAGGTTTTCAATACGAACAACTCATTACATACTTCAAATTGAAGTATAAACTCCCACAGTCACTCTCAGATTATTCCACACCACGCTATCACCATGGTATAATTATTTACTCTAAAATGACTAATTGGATCATTCCTTTCTCCTTATTCAAAATTCTAACCAAGTTGAAAGTGATTTTGTATATACTTGAGGGAATGGCAGTCATTTCTAACAATAACAGGATTTTCCGTGGTCATGTAATAGTCCGCCTTTCTTCTCAATTACAGGGTATTTTACAGGGTACCTTTAAAGGGTACTTTTTTTTATTACATCAGAAAGGCCCTCTATTCTGCCGAACATCTTGATACATGTTTGAATACATAAGTTTGGGGCCAGAATTTAGAGACAGTTAAACTGTTGTATAAATGTAAATCGAAGTTCTCAGGAACAGAAGGTGTGAAGGATATTTTCTGAATATAGATTAAGAGCATTTTTCTAGAGTTATACGATAGTGTTGGGAAATGCCAAGAATCCAGACACTTGTTCAAAGAACCTGTAAATTCTTGACTTGCCTTGACAATAGTTTCTTCTCTTGGAATCATAATGTTGATGCTGATAATGGTGACCACTAGCAAGTATCTAGGCCTGAAAACACACCAAGCCCTATTCTAAGCATTGTCAACTTCCTTATTAATTTAGTTTTTCTAGAAGTTTCCCCAGAGTCACTTGGAGAGTAAGGGCAGAGTCAGATTGGAACTCAGATTTTCCAATGCTGTAAAGGAAGATCAACTGCTCTCCTCTCATAATTCTAACAACAAGAGACCACTGGTAAGTGATGCTGGTGTGACAAAACTCTGGAGGGAAGACAGCATGTCATCTTTGAGTTTGTCCATGAAAGAAGAGAAAGGTCAGTTAAGACAGAATTTGGGATCCGCTATGATTTGAAGATTTGTGTCCCCTCCAAAAAGGGGTCATGCTAGAACTGAATTCCCAATGCAACAGTATTAAAAAGTGCGTTCTTAGAAGGTGACTAGGCCATGAGGGCTCTACCCTCATGGATGGGACTCATTTCCCATAAACGGACTTGAAAGAGGCAGCTAGGCCCCTCTGCCCTTCCACCTCTACCACGTGAGGTCACAGCATCTAGGCACCTTGCTGGAAGTAGGGGGCAGCCCTCACTAGACACCGAATCTGCTCGTGCCTTGATATTAGACTTCCCAGCCTCCAGACCTGTGAAAAATAAATTTCTATTTTTTAAAAATATTCAGACTAAGGGTATTTTTGTTATAGTAGTGCAAGTGGACTAAGATAGGATCTTAATAAACAAAAGTGCTTATTAAAATAAGAAGCAAAACAAACATGAAGTTATGCTCAGAAGTTCTAAATAGGGATCTACCTACCAAATCAAAGGGAATTCGTGACTCTAAGAATGACACTTCACCACACACACACACACACACACACACACACACACACACACGCAAACAGCTACCAAGACGAGGCAAAGGAGTATTATTTTCTCTTGAAAGCTTCAAGAGAAAATAATGTGGCTACAGAGAAAACATTCTTGAGGGGTTCAGGCTTCAGAACAACCACATAAAAGATGGAAAGAGAAACATATGACAAAGAACGAAATGTAAGAGTAGCCTGACCTATATGAAGAATGTCAGAAAAGTTCAACTGAAGTCGGGAATGAGCTACAGCCTGTGAAAAATGCCAAAGATGACAAAAAGGCTAGGCTGCAAAATCAAAAAGAAAAGACATTAAGAGCCAGAAAATGAATAAAGAATATTATGCCCTTGGCGTTCGGCAGGGGGTGGACTTCAAGTTGTTCAGCGTTTGTTGGAAACGGCACAGGATATCTGGCTGAGACATGTGCCAGAGTGGGGTCCACCATTCTTGCCAACTCAGCTACCAGGAAGATTCCAGGCCTCCAAAGAGAGGCAAAGCACCTTTCCTGAAACACACAAGAACATCATAGAAGATGCCTCCAACTTCTATTTAATTATCTTCTACAAAAAGCAAACAGCAACCGTTGACTAAGTATTGTTAGGAAGGACTTGAAGCTAAGAGAAGAAACGATGAGCAGCCCTAAATTATTTCTGTCCAACTCAGCCTTCAGGCCCTGAAAAGTTACATCCTAAATTTCTGGACGATGAGCCTGTCTTGCATAACAACGATTTTTAAAGGAACATGAAAGCTCACAGTCCACATCAGTCCTTGCCTCGAGGCCTCTGCACGTGCAGCCCCTTTGCCTGGCCGCCATCAGCCCCTCTCCCTGTGGTGAGCTCCTACCTGGGCTGCCTTCCAGACCATCCTACACAGGCAGCTTGAAACTCTGCCCAGTGCCTTCTGTCCCCTGCCATCTTCTTCATCTTCTTTCAGCATCTACTACTCACTGGGAGATGCCTCTGCTCATTTGTTTGTTGTTTTCCTCTCCATTAGGATATAAGCTCTGTGGGATACAGACTTAATCTCACTTACCACCATATCCGTAGTACCTAGAACATACCAGGCACTCAGTAAATATCTGTTGAATGAACAAATGAACGTGTAAGTGTACATGAGTAGGGAGACCCAGCTCGGTAACAGTTTTGGGGAGTCATGACAGTATCAAATGATGACAAGATTTGTATGAGCCAATAAAATTAGGGAGTGGCATTTTTAGAATGTCCTTTTAGGCATTGTTAGCGTAACAGTCGTGTCTCAGGGATATGTTAGGATCTCCCGAGTATTTGACCATCGTCATGCTCATTTGGGAGCTGTTTTCCCAGATTTCTGATTCCATATGTGTGTGATAAGCCACAGGCATCTTTTAAAAGGATTTCCATTGCTCGCCAGACTCACTGGCTACAGAAACGGAGGTGGCCATGTCATTGAGTTTTGTCACCCTGTGTTCTAAGCATGCCTAGAGATTCTGGCCATATCTGGGGACCTAACTCAGAAATAACATGAACAGGTAGTTCTGCAGGTGGTTTTCACGTACATTCAAAGGAGGCTAGCCAAAGACACACACATGTAGTAAATAATTAACATTCCATAGCCTGACAGTCCCCCTGGTCAGCTCACAGGTAGGGAAAGCTGAATCTTGACTCCAGGAAATGCCTTTTCCTCTCTGTCACTTCAAGAAACTTTGAGGGATTCCTTAAACTGCCACAGTCTGAAAAAGAAGTATGTTTGGCCTGAAAAAGAGGTGACAGCTCATAAGAGTTGCCTTCTCATATCTGAGGGACTATAACTCAGAACAAAAAGGATATTGTTTTATTTTGCTCCTAATTCCAACCTCTGGATAAGCTCAGTAGAAACAAGAGAAGTAAAAAGAAGAGAGCGCTGAACAAAGAGTCACTCAATCTAGGATCCATCCCTCCTCTGGCATTTACTGCTGGACAGTATGACCTGAACTAGTCATTTACTCTCCCTGGGCCTCAGTTTCCCCAACTGTGAGGTGGCATAATGCCTGCCTTTACTGCTTCCTACTGCCTTTGATAAATAATGTTCTCTCAAGCTGTAAATTATCTACAGATAGGATGATTATTACCAAGATACAGGATAATTTCTAGTTAGGAACTTTCTAACACAAGAGCCAATTTAGTAATGCAAGCAAGTAATGGGACTGAAAGGCACAGATCACCAAAGTCCCTAAAGTCATTTCTCCTGGCGAAGGAGACAGAATGGTAACTACTGTTCTCCATGCCGTTGGCTCCTTGTCTGTTTGGTTTGTAGTTGAAGGACTTATTTTGCACGTCAGAAAATGTCACTGAACACAGCACTAGCAACCGTATTTGAGGTGGGGAATGGGTAAGAGACCACACCTGCAGGAATACCTGATCAGGAAAATTCAAATAACCTAAAGCACCATGCACTGGCTGATGCACTAACATAATGTACATTTCCTGAGCACTGCGGGATCTGTGTCCATGGGAAAAGAGCAGTGTGGTTATGTGCAAAAGATCCCAGACTTCGGGGAAGACAATATGCTTTTTTAGACTAATGCACATTTTACACAAACTCATTTGTATTCTCAGACTTGGAGGCCCACAGACGCGGAATCCTTGCGTCTTTGTCTCATCAGATTAACCAGTGGGCAGCTTCCAGGTCCACAAATGGAACAAAAGTCTGCCTAGAAAACATCTTTAAAATGTGCATTTCTCTTAACTCCAGCAAGCAAAATTCAAATAAGCAGTGAGTCCTGGGTATTTTACCTCATCTGTTAAAGTCAAGATGCCACCGGTTGTACCATTCCCATCACTACAAGTGAGTGAAAAACAAAACCAACAGCCAATTCTACTAAGAAGGAGTGCTTTCTCATCACCTAAGACTTTGTGTTTTATCTTTATTAAAAAGCGCTCTAAACTTACTTAGGCTGCTTTTTGTATCTTGCACATCCATTAAAAAGAAACACGTTGGTTAAGGTGTCCCCAGTTTTTTTCACGCGCTGCATTTGAATCTCCTAAGTCGGTGTTGACTGGGCATCTTCGAAGTCTGTGCTTTTCCACACAAAATCCCTCTCTGTGCCACCGAGGGGGTGGTGCAGCAGCTCTTCCAAGAGAGATCCCATATTGCCTCAAGATGTTTTTCCCTCTGACCCTCATTTTGCAAGCTCTGGTACAAGTCCACGGTCAAGAGCAATGGCGTCACAACTATGAAAAATAGTCTGTTGACGCCTTAATTTTATGTGACTCAAGCCTCTTTTGCTCAGACTTTTGGGTACGAAAGAGCAATTTTTTTAAGACTTCCCCCAAGCAATAATTCATTTAATTAAAAGATATAATGTGGTAGTTGGTTAAGAGTACAAACCCTGGAGCCAGACTGCCTCTGCTGGAATCCTAAACCCATTGCTTAGTAGCTGCTTGACCTTGGCCAAGTGATTTTAAAGTTTCTGTGCTTTAGTTTCCTCATCTGTAGAATGGGAATGATAACACTACTACTCATGCATAGGGTTGCTTGCGGGATTAAATGAAAAATTCTTAGAGCAATGCCTGATACAGAATAAGTGCTCCGAAAGTACTAGCCACCACTATCATGGTCATCATCATTTTATTATTTCGTATTAAAAATAAAATTAATATTAAAATATTTTTATCTGTTGTTATTTTTTTTTAGCAGCTAGAAGCATCTGCTGTCAGGCCTGTTCCAATCACAAGGCAAAGCCTGGCTTCTCTGATGTCTTTTCTTCAACCCAACTATTCAATGTTCCTTTTCTCAAGTGTCCTGGTATCGGCCTTCCTCTGGCCCAGGGTAAATCCTCTCTGCTGAGGGCACAGCTGAGGCCGCTTCCCTCGGGAGCACTAGCCCTAATCTAAGTGAAGATTCTTCCTGGCTCCTGGCAGCTTCACCTGGGTGATCTGCCCACAGGAGCTTCAGATGTCACGGCCTGTGGGAAACTCCAAGTCCCGAGCCCCTCACACGTGCTTGTCAGCGGCCATCCTCTTTGGCTCCTAGGTCGTGGCTCATGCTGTTTCTTGACCTGGAATCCCACACCTTGTCCTCTTCTTGAACACTCCTCTTAGAAGCATTGCCTGTGCCCTCGTTAGAATTTCTTTTCTTTCTTGCAGGCTCTCAAAATACTCTAAAATATTATATCATAGTCCTTACGTCAGTTCGTGGTTTCTCTCTCTCTGTCGTGAAGAAAGAACTTAAGGCACAGTGGTTCATGCCTATAGTTCCAGCACTTTGGGAAGCTGAGATGGGAGGATCGCTTGAGTGCAGGAGTTCGAGACCATCCTGGGCAACATAGCAAGACCCTGTCTCTACACAAAATTTAAAAATTAGCCAGGTGTGGTTGTGGTGGTGCATGCCCATAATCCTAGCTACTCAGGAGGCTGAGGCAGGAGAATCACCGAGCTCAGGAAGCCAAAGCTACAGTGAGCTATCATTGCACTACTGTGCTCCAGTCCGAGCAACAGAGCAGACCTTGTCTCAAAAAAAATAAAAATAAAAGCTGAAGCAAAGACTTCCTGATTTATTCATTTTTGTGCCTCTACTGCTTAGTACAATGCCAGACATAAAATGTTTTTCAAACTGATTAATAGATTTCTGGGCCCAGACAAACCTTCACTAGGTGTTCTAAACACTTAACAAATTAACACTTTCCTCTGGGGACTACAAAAACTTACCGATAGGCAGGATAGAAAGGGGAGTAAACAAAACGTATATGCAAAGATTGCTGATCCCAGTGAAAATTAGTTTAGCACACAATTACAAAGAATGAATCTGCATTTTTTTCTGGCATTGTCGTATTTTCTACCCAACAGATTGCCTTCAGGCTTGGGTCCTGCTGATACCAGTTGAAATGTGTTTTCCTGAGAGTCAGCCTGGGTTGTTTTGTTGATTCGTGTAGCACCTTGCTTAATTAAATAATGCAAATGCCCAGTTCCACAAGGGCACCAAATTTCTACTTCACAATTCAAGAGGCCACAGTGGAAGGAGCCACCCAGCATTAGATAATATTAAATGGCTGAATATCCTGGCAGCCCTGATTGCGATAGAAAAATTCAAATTGTCAGCCTGACCAGCTACTTGCAGCCGCACTGGGGTGGGGTCCACTTTACATTTGGGTATTCTTTGGGTACACTGTAGAGAAAAAGTGTACCTCTGAGTACAAAAACTTCCACGTGGGGAAAAGCAACGCAAATAAGTCAATAACTCAAAACCTGGAACCGCAGTAAATAATCAAGACCTTGACGTTGCAAACCATGCAACTACGATGGACACTATATTTGCCTCTCTTTATGGTAGTTTTTGTTTTCAGTACTCCAAAGCAGTGACACCAGGTACAGGCAGAGCACTGAGCAGAGGACAAACTGCAAAGACATCACCCTCGGCAGCCCCCTTGCTTTCCTGCCCTCCATCTGAGACTAGAAACAATCCCGCTCCTCCTTACACAGTATGCCCAACCAGTCATTGTTCAGTCATTCAATGTGAATTCAAAAATACATACAAGAGGCACATGCCAGGCGTGCCACCAGCCACCCAGGAGGAGGAATGAACATACTGCATCCTTACCTCCAAGAGTGCACAGGCAAACAGAGACCTAGCCAGGCCTGTCCTCAAGTTGGGTGCAGTCAGCCCCACCCCGTGCCTAACATGGGTGCCTGCTGTGAGGCCCTGAACAAAGTCCTCACACGCCCGAGCCTCCTATTAGACCACGAGACCCTTGGAAGCACAGGCCGCATCCTGTCTGTGCTGCGTCCACGGAGGTCTGGCTCCGCCTTATGTCTCAGATGTCATCTCCACCAGCTCTCCTTCTTCGTTCCACACTGGCCTCCACGCCAGTCCTCCATGGGCCAAGGAAGCACCGGCTTCGAGGTCTTTGTACTGGCCGTTCCCTTTGCCTTAGTCACTCTCCCCCCAGATATCTGCATTGCTGGCTCCCTCACATCCATCCCTTTTTGCTTAAACGGCCCCTTCTTGATGAGACCTCCTAGCCTGCATGGCAGCATCTTCTAACCCCATGCCATGTTGTCTTTTGCTCTGCATGCCACCAACACTAGCAAATTTTTCTCACCTGCTCCTCAGCCATCTCACTTTGCCGCCAAACACAAGCTCCTAGAGGTTAAAAATGTTCATGCATACTCCGTTGCGCATACAGCGCATGAGATGTACGTGGCACAGACACAACATGGGATTCACAAATACGCGATGAGCGCACAGACTGCAGGAGCTCCAACACTCGCATCACAGTTTGTGCTCCAGGAAATGAATACGTCTGGAGTTTGCAGGTAAAAGGGGTCTTGCTGGTTTGGCTACCACATACCTGTCTCTCCTCCCCGAGAGCATTTGGATCTCCTTTTAGGGCTTCAGGACAGAGAACAGGAATGGTGAGTTCAGGGGCCTAGCCTCTTGCCAGGACATCGCAGGGTCCATCCTCCCCTAACTACCTTGGAGTGACAGAGCTGAGCCCATGACACAGTCGCTGTCCACTTGCACCCTGGGCAACTGATACAGCTGAGAAGCAGCAGCCAGAGTGTGTTCCGGGCAGCAGCTGCCTCTGGAGATCACCCCTGCTGTGGACCGCGCCTGTTTCCTCATCACTACCCTGGTGCCTCCTGGGTCCCATTCATCTCCAGGCCTGACTCTCCAGGCTCTGGGGAGTCCTGGGAGCCACCAGTGCCTCCCAACATTTTCTCTCTTCACCCAAGTCACCCAAACTCACGTCCATCACTTGGACCCGGTGAACTCCAATGATACAACGTGAAAAGGAAAACAACAATTAGGAGTAATATCTATTAAGTGGCAAGTAAGTTTCCTTGCTTGGCTCAGAGAAAAATACAAGTCCCATGGGGGAAGAGATGTGATCAGAGCTAGTCCCTCGATACTGGAAGGACCTGGGCAGGTGAGAAAGGATGAGGCTCTGAGATGAGGAAAAACAGAACGGTGTTTTAAACGCTCCTACTGTGAGCCACGCCCTCCACTGGACACCCTCCTCCAGAATCCACAGCTAGTAAGGCAGGTGGTGCTTAGGCTGGAGAGAGGGTCACCAAGTGGAGGTTCAAGGGGGCTTGGGTGAGACTGGGGTGTAAGAACCAATGACTCAAAAAGAGCCCCGTAATTGGAGGGGAGGGACACAACTGGAGACCAAGTACAGGAAATAAATGTAGCACAACTAAAGTTAAACCTCTAGGCTGTGACGCAGAAATGGGAGCGGGGTCAGAAACATGAATTTGGTAAGACACATACATTTGATATAAACGCGTGAATGAGCATTCACGAGCAGTAAACGAGTGTATGCACGCATATGAATGACAGTGTCTTCCATAGGTATGCTGCTCTTTTCATAGTGTTTTTCTTGAGCTACATCAAACCCTAATGATTCCATCAGGGTCAGAGTAAATGGGTTCAATATAAGAAGCAATTGTTCCTTTGCTTTTTTTATAAAAAAAAAAAAAAAAGATAGATTGGGCACTGTAAGTTGTATTTTCCATTTTCATGACCCTCTCCTGTTCCTCGATGTTTTTTTTTCGAAACTGCATCCCCTCCCCAACTCCTCCATTTGGAAGTTCTAGTGTTCACAAATAAAGGGAGAAAATCGGCAACAAAGTATTTTGAAATTTTTTATTTTACATGGCTAGAAGTGTCAATCCCAGGCAATCTATCTGCTAAAAAATCTAAAATCCAATTGCTAACACAGAAGTGTAAATATTAATTGAGCTTAAGTGTTTAAAGCATTAGCAGAAAATGAACACTTAATCCAAAATACTAGAGGTGGGTGAGATGGATCTGGGAAAGGAAGCGAAGATTGAAATTATGTTTTCTCTATCTTCTCTCTTCCTTTAAGATGGTGTCTTTAAGATGGTGCCTTTAAGATCGTGTAGGCCAAAATGGCCCAGTGAATTCCCTTCCATCGTGTTAAGATAAAACTGGCTCGACACATCTTGAGAGGCAAGATTTGACTTGGCAAGTGGCCAGCTGAAATTATTAGGGGACAGGTCCGAACAAGTATGCAAGCAAAAAGCACAGCAAGAAAAAGAGCTATCGGCTGACTATTCCTGCACTACATAGATGTGGCCACCATTGTCAACATAAAATCACGTTTCCCCAAGTGGCCACTTCACACACTTCTGAGAAGCCAGAATGACTCCTGAGGGGATGAGGAGAGATGAGCAAACGTGTCAGTTCTGTGTAGGTTGCGGGCTGGGGTCTTCAACGGAATACGTATTCACTTGCTGCTAATTCTCCCTGATGTGTTTCACAGAAACTATTGGTTCTGCTTCTTCACCAACTCACCCAGCACCGCCACTATCCCTCATCTAGCAGAGGCTGTTTTAGTCATGGATGCTACAGAAAGGTCCCGTATAGAACAAAAATAGGGCCTTAAAGGGCTTCTCAGGTACCCTGCACAAAAGAATATGTAAGTATCCCAGAAAAGTAATCTGTGTCCTTTCAGTACAGTGGAATCCTCTAGAGTAACCTTTGAAACCCTCGCAGGGGATTTCTTCGGGGAGAATAACCCTTCCTCTCGCCATCAGCCTTCACTCTGCAGGCCGTTTACCATAGCGGCATCTGACAGTGGTGGATCTCAGTTCAAATCCTGGCTCTGACACTAGAACAGACCGGAGGGAGTGTTAATTTACAAATTGCCTCATTTGTAATATGGGAATAAAGATGGAACCAATCCACTACATTTTAATTTCTCAAAAAGTATTAACAATCATCAATATTTTCATTAAAATGCAAGTGGCATGCTTCAGAAAAAAGAATCAAGACTCACAGAATTTCAGAAATAATGCAGTCTCACTCTGTTACTCTATTCATGAGGACACTGTAGCCCAGAGAAGTGAAATGGACTGCTCAAGGGGTCACAGCTAAGTGGCTGTGTGGCAGGGCCAGTCGTGCAAGACACATGTCTCCTCACACCCAGGATGCAGGCACCCCGCTACATCACAACCCGACAAGGCAGGACTACAGGTCGCTTTTACTAAATACACTGTATCTAATAAATATGTACAAGACATCTCGTACAGTCTGAGTTTCATACACCCGTCTCCTCTCTGCCAGCCCCTTGTCACCACACTCGGGAGCCCCGTGCCCTCCTGCTGTTTTCTTCCTCCCCAACCCCATCCAAACCAGCTAATTATTGCTCCACAAGTGGAAATAACTGGCTATATGAGGTCTGACAATCAGGTTCACGAACCATCCTAGAAAAAGTACTACATACCTCATTGCTGAATGTCACGACGGTCACCTTCGAAGTACTCCCCTTGGGAAGCTGTGCACCAACACCAGCGCCTAGTCCACCTGTCAAAACAATTTTGGAACTCTTTGTCTGGAATGGCCATCAGAGCTGTCATCATTATTTATTAAGTTCACAAACTTGCCTCCATGCACTTATGCACCACTGTGCAAATAACTGTATTAGAACACCCTCCCTACTCATCTGATCTGGCCTTCAGTGACTTTTTTCCTTACCCAAAGATAAAAGAACTACTGGAAGGAAGACATTTTGATTTCATTCAGGACATCGTGGGTAATACGATGACAGCTCTGATAGCCATTCCCAAAAAAGAGTTCCAAAATTGCTTTGACAGGTGGACTAGAGGCTGGCATTGGTGCATAACTTCCCAAGGGGAGTACTTCGAAGGTGACCGCAGTGATATTCAGCAATGAGTTGTGTCGCATTACTTCTTCACAAACTTAATTGTCGGACACCGCACAGTACCCACACAGGACTTGTTATACAGTAGGCACACGAGATATACTCACAGAGTGACCTTACTCATGAAACAGCCAGTTCAAAAACAAAAAATGCAAACATATCAGCCTGAAATTGTAGTAAATCTCCATCAGAAAACTGACAAAGAAAACTTGCTTGGGGGAGAGGAGTCCTCTCCAGAGTCCTCTTATGTGCACAACATGCAAACATCGACACACTCACAGGCCACATGCTAGATGCCCACTGTCGGAAAAGGATTGTACGTCAGCTGTCTGTGGCAACCTCAAGGAAAAGCCATTCAGCACAGCCTGACAGTTTGAAATGTCATGGCGTTTTCTATTAAGTACTTCTATCAATGACCACGGGATCTTTATACGGTTTTAGCTATCAGTTCAAATGGCCCGTTTAGCCAAGTTACAAGGCATTATAAGAGGCACTGTAACAAAACAAGTCAGAGGCACATTAAAATTTAAAATGCACTGTACACATCTGTTAAACTCTTAGGGAGGCAGAAATAGATTTGTGGGCTAGTCCCTGAGGAATGGGTCTAGCCCACTTTTCACAAGAGACAGGTTTCTGTATAAAAGTTATGAGTTTGATATACTCATTGAGAGAGAAAAAATAAACTGTTTTTTTAAAAATCCAGACCACTTTGTCTTCAAAGTGGATACTGAAGCCAAAAGTGAACTCATGACACAGCCACAGATGAACACGAGTCAAAGCAACCATGTCTTGTAAAGATGCTAGAGCAGTGAAATCAAACGTGGGACACATCGTCTCAGCAGCCGGATCACAGTGGTGGCAGAAGCACCTGGGAAGAAACCCTTGTCTAGCCAGGAAGGGTGACACAGAGCCCTGGGAGAAGGCCTGTGTGGTGTCCTTTATGACCCAGGAAGCAGCCCAAGGGCAGGTCACCTGCTGGGAGGGCAGAGAGCTGGCGGTCTGATGCCAGAAGCTGCCGTGAGGTTGTCCAAAGTAAACGGAAAGACACGTTGGATCAGGTAAGCATCTGCCTATGGGTCCTGCCCAGTGAGTACATTGAAACACTCAGGGAGAAAAGAGAAATGGACTCCCCAGCCCTGTCTAACTGCCAAACTACATAGAGCACCAGTCATCTTCTCAGGCAATGTAAGAGCATCCCCGAATTAATCTCCTGTCTTTCCATGTCGGACTCCTTGCTGCTGTCATTTAGAGAAGAAAGGCAAGACAGACGGCCTTCATCTTGGGCCATACAGTGTCTCCACTTTTACGGCAGCCTAGGTTGCTTTAGAAATGTGGTTTAACAAGTGCAAGAAGCAGCCACAAATCCAGCCATGAGAACGCCTCCCCAACCTGGAGAGCACTTTACAGTCAGTGAAGGGCTTTCATGTGTAGTCTTCACGTAAGCCTCAGCGCTATGACACGCAGCAGGCAGAGTGACACAGCAACACTCGATGTAGGCAAGAGATGTGTTTGAAACAAAAGAAGGGACTTGCTAAAGACCACAGGATTATTGCATGAAAGAACCAAGATGTTTATTAAGCCCACCACCACTCCACCACAGCGCCGCATCGTGTACAAACTGTGGACACGTGACCTCGGACACCTGCAGGGAAAGTGCTGGAGAGACAGACACTGCGGCGTGGACCATACATCACAGAAAGCTACAATGCCTGCTTCACAGAGGACAAGGGCTTGGCATCTATCAAGCCAGAGGAAGAATTTCATAGCTGGTTTTAGGTTGTTTCTGCCCATGCTGTTACGACCAAGCATAATTTTTATATACAATTTTAATATTAAGTAATGACCTTATATTGGCTTCTTCTTTGTAGTCACCTCCGGAGTAATAAAAATGTCTTCAAAAAGCAACATTTTAATTTTTACTTGCATTTTTTAGAATTCTAACCACAGAGTTTCTATTAGTGATCTACACACATATTGTACTACGTTAAGTAAGAATAAAGTCCGTTTCAATCTTCCACTAGAACTGACAGCATCTAACAACCCGATTAAAAATCTTTATATGTCAGCCTGTCATCCCAGCACTTTGGGAGACTGAGGCAAGTGGATTGCCCAAGCCCGCGGGTTCAAGACCCGCTCGGGCAACTTGGCGAGCCCTCATCTCTACAATAAATCAAAAAAATTAGCCGGGCGTGGTAGCGCGCGCCTGTAATTCTGGCTACTCGGAAGGCTGAGGCGGAAGGATCGCCGGAGCCCAGCAGGTCGAGGCTGCGGGGGCCGGGAGCGGCCACTCCAGTCGGGGCGATCGAGTGGGACTCCAACTCAAAAAAAAAAAAAAAAAAATTAGCTGGGCGTGGTAGCGCGCGCCTGTAGTTCTAGCTACTTGGA
>CAUYQG010152888.1:0-20164 GCA_963574415.1 Tarsius wallacei
TTTCCTAATAAAGCACTAAATATCAAATGCTGATCTTTTCTAGACATCTCTTTCATGTTCTCTAATAATCCCTGGCCACAATGCTGAGGAAACAATGATACAATGATACTTCTTTCCTCCTCTTCTATTAACGCCCCCTACACATCCTCATTCATTAAAATAGAAGAAACATGTATTCACTGGCTTTGTTAGGTGTGACTTATGTTCTCCAAGGTATGTACAGCACGCTGCCAGCTTTTCTCTGCCCCATCAGTTCCAGCTTGAAATCATAACACCAACTCCTCCCTTCAAATTCTGAGAAGTTAGAAGGACTACTTGAATAAGATCTATGCTTTCTTTGTTGTTGTTGTTGTTTTCCTGTGTAATAACTACGCATTTAGGCCTTTTACCATTTCATGTTGAATTACTATAGTCGCTTCCTAACAAATGTCCTTATATTTATTCTCTCATTTCCAAAATCTGGAAATTATCCAAATGTACATCAAGAATACAATGGATAAATTGTAGAATATTCACAGGCAGAATGCTAAATAGCTAATAGAATGAACTGCAAATACACAAAAAAGATGACTCATAAACATAACATTAAGTAAAAAGAAGCAAGAGAGATCAAACTGAATAATTTCATTTAAATAAAATGCAAAAACAGTCAAAAAGAAACTGTTGTCCAAAGTCAAGACAATGATTTCTGTTTCAAATGCAGAATAAAGGTAATGGCGCTGTAAAAAAAAAAAACATGAATAATCACAGAACTCTGTCATACTCTCTTCTATCTGTGTTAATTCACTGTATCAGCCAGTCATTTATGTAGAAAATAATGATATAGAAAGAAAAAAATAAGGCAACTCACAATTTATTTTCTTTCAGTCCTTCCTTACTCATCAGTAAGCCAAAGCTAGATAATCTTGATAGAATGTGCATACATCAAAAAATGAAGTAAAAACAGTTGAGTTAGTTTTGTGGAGGCTTTCATTGTTTTGGTGAGAGTGAAATATATATGCATGCATGAGATACAAAATCAGCAAACTGTGTGATTCTGCTGATTTTGCATACAAGTTAAATGCTTATATTTGCATTTAAAGTTGATATTGTGGCAATATAAAGATAAATTGTAAAACATGCTAATAACTTAAAATTTTAATTTTTCTTTACTTAGAATAACATTAAATAGGACATTAAAAAAACCACACAGTGAGAGAAAGCAAGCAAAACAGCAAATGAGAGAAACAGAGTAAAATATGGAAAAACTTTCTATTTTAGTATTTTTTATTTTAATTTTATTCCACAGTTGTGGGGTACATGTAAGAATTTACTACATAAAAAATGCATGCAGGTGAGGTTTGGGCTTCTAGCGAGCCCTCTCTTCCCCTGGTAGTGAACATGATACCCAATGAGTGGTTGTGTGCCCCTTATCCACTCCCTTCCTCCCCATGCTAGTAGTGCACAGCGTTTGTTGTTCCACCTATATGCTTGCATGCCTCATGTTTAGGGCCCTCTTATGAGTGAGAACATGTGGTATTTACTTTTTTGTTTCTGTAACAGTTCACTCAGAATGATGGTTCCCAGAATGATGCATCTATATTGTTGCAAAGGGCATGATTTTGTTCTTCTTTAAGGCTGCATAGTATTCCATCATGTATATGTACCACATTTTCTTTATCCAGGCCACTTTTGATGGGCATCTGGGTTGGTTCCATGTTTTTACTATTGTGAATAGTGGTTCAATGAACATATATGTGCATGTGTCTTTTGAGTAGGTCTATCGATGTAGGGTATATTTTCAGAAGTGGGACTGCTGGATCATATGGTAGCTCAATATTTAGTTGTTTGAGAATTGCTACACTGCCTTCTATACAGTCCCACAAACAGTGTAGAAGTGTTCCCTTTTCTCCCTAGCCTTGTCAATACCTGCTGTTTTTTTATTTATTAAAAAGTCATTCTGACCTGTGTATGGTGAAATTTCATCATAGTTTTGATTTGCATTTCTCTGATGATTAGTGAAGCTGAGCATTTATTCATATGTTTGTTGGCTGCTTGGCTGCCATCCTTTAAGAAGTGTCTGTTCATGTCATTTGCCCACTTTTTAATGGGGTTATACATTTTTTTCCTGATGAGTCAGTTGAATTCCTCGTATATCCTGGATTTTAGGCCTTTGTTAGATGCATAACTTGCAAATACTTTTTACTATTCTGTAGGTTGTCTGTTTATGCTCTTGATGGTATATTTTGCTGTACAAAACCTTTTTAGCTTATAAGGTCCCACCTGTTAATCTTAGCTTTTGCTGTATTTGCTCTTGAGAACATGTCCATACATTCATCGTCTACTCTGATATCCCGGAGGGTGTTCCCTAAGTTTTCTTCTAAGATTCTTATAGTTTGAGTTTCATACTTAATTACATTATCTATTGTGACTTAATTTTTGTATATTGTGATAGGTAGGGGTCCAGTTTCATTCTTCTGTATGTGGTTAGCCAATTTTCCCAGCACCATTTGGTATTTATATGGTATCTATTCCCTAACATTTGTTGAAGATGAATTGGTTAAAGGTCTGTGGTTACATTTCTGACTCTCTATCCTGTTCCATTGTGCCTATTTTTGTTCCAGTACCATGCTGCCTTTGTTACTATAGCCTTATGGTAAAGTTTGAGGTCTGGAAGTGTAATGTTTCGGCCTTGTTCTTTTTGCTGAGGAGTACTTGAGCTATTCTTGCTCTTTTTGGCTTCCATGCAAATTTCTGTATTGTCTTTTCTAGGTCTGTAAAAAAAAAATAACGCTGGTAATTTGATAGGGATTGCATTAAATCTGTAGATTTCCTTGGGTAGGATGGACATCTTGATGATGTTTATTCTTCCAAATCATAAGCATGGAGTGCTATTCCATTTATTTGTTTTATCCTTGATTTCTTGGAGTGGTGTTTTGTAGTTCACGTTGTAAAACTCTTTCACTTCTTTGGTTAGATCAAGCCTGTAGTAAGGCTTCCCCTGTGAGATGTGTTCTAGCAGCCTATTGACATCAGTGTACCAGCTAGCATTGTTGTGAGAAGCTGCGATTAGCTTCAATGAATTTTTTTTAGATTATTTTAGTGTGTTTACCCATTTCATAATGGGTGATTTCATGATTCCAAGATGAGTCTTCTAGGTATAGAACCATATCATCTGAAAAGAGAGACCATTTAACTTCCTCTTTTCTTATTTGGATACCCTTAATTTCTTTCTCCTGCCTGCTAAGACTTCCAGTACTACGTTTAACGTGAGGGGTGAGAGTGGGCTTCTTTTTCTTATTCCAGTTTTTACAAAGAATGTTTTTATCTTCTGTTCTTTAAGAATTATGTTGGCTGCAGCTTGTCCATATATGGCTCTTATTATTTATGGAATGTTTCTTCAATGCCTAGGTGTTTGAGGATTTTTATCAAGAAGTTATATTGTATTTTATTGGATTTTTTCTGTATCTAATATGTTAATTATAAGGTTCTTGGTTTTACACATCTTTATGTAATGGATTACGTTTATTGTTTCTGTATGTTGAAACACGCTTGCATCCTGGATATGAGGCCCACCTGGTTGTGATGGGTGATCCTTGAAATGTGCTGTTGGACACCATTTGCTAGAATCTTGTTGAGAATTTTTACATCTACGTTAATCAGTGAAAGTGGCCTGTAATTTTCTTTCCTTGTTGGGTCTTTGCCATTTTGGGGTATCAGGATGATACTGGCCTCATAGAATGAACTAGGAAGAAATCCTTCCCTCTCAATTGCCTAGAATAGTTTCAACAGGATTTGTATCAGCTCTTCTTTGTACATCTTGTACAATTCAGCTGAGAAATTATCTGGTCCAGGCCTTTTTTTGGTAGGAAACTTTCTTTTTACTGAGTCAATTTCTTGGAGTATTATTGGACTGTTTAGGGTTTTAATTTCTTTCTGTTTCAATCTGGAAGTTTATGTGATGCCAGAAATTGTTCCAGTTCCTCTAGATATTCTAGTTTATTCACATATAGGTTTTTTATAGTAATCTCTGATAATCATTTGTATTTCTTCAGAGTCAGTTGTAACATCACCTTTTTTGTTTCTAATTGTGTTTATTAGAATTTTCACTCTCTCTTTTTTTGCTAATTTAGCCAATGGTCTGTCAATATTTATTTTTTCAAAGAACCAGCACTTCAACCTTTGAATATTTGTATGATTTTTTTGGTCTCTATTTTATTCAACTGTGAGTTCATTTTAATAATTTTACTTTTTCTACTAATTCTAAGATTGGATTGCTTTTGTCTTCCTAGCTCCCTTAAGTGTGATGCTATATTGTTAGACTGTTTACCTAAGATCCCTCTATTTTCCTGATATGTGTGTGCAATGTTATAAAGTTCCCTCTCAGCACCACTCTAATGGTATCCCAGATATTTCAGTATATTATGTCTTTGTTATTATTTGTTCCTAATAATATTTTTATTACTGCCTTGATTTCTGTGTTAACCCAAAAGTCATTCCTAAGCATGCTGTTTAATTTCCATGTATTTTGTTGTTTTGAGAATTCTTGTTGGTGATATTTATTTTTATTCCACTGTGTTCTGAGATGATGTGTAAATTGTAGTCCTTTTTAAAGGCACTTGTTTCTTGCATTTTGAACAAGGGGTGTCACACTTTCATTTTGCACTGGATCCCTCAAATTAAGTAGCCTGTCTTCATCTGTAATATAATCCTTGAGGATAAACCATAGAAATAATGCTAATTATAATTAAACTTATTTTTCTGGAACCAAAACATTTTCTCCTACATTCTGGAATACTACAAAGAATCCATTGTTCATATGTGGGTCTTACAGATTGTAAAAGTGACAGCTTATTCTTTTCTTTGGTAAAATATGCATGCAGCTAAACACTTTCTATAATTAGCAGACTTGAATGATCATTTCCTTCAAGGGAGAACACAAGAAATTGAAGGAATATCTTACTTCAAATTTCTCTGTGGTGATGCTATGTACATTATCACAGTAGAAATAAAACATTTAACTCCCCTCATGTAACTGGCAAAATTCATAAATTACCACAGAAAATAAATAAGTAGGCTAAAATGTTTTTAAAAAAGGCTAAAGACACTAGAGAGTTGGTAGATGCAGGAAGCTGTCAAGCAGTAGGACTCCTTCCTTCATATCTATCTACCAATTTGATCATGACCCACAAAAGAAAGTCTCAGAAGAAAGTCATAAAAATAAATCTAGTTTGAACGTTCTCATATTGTTAATGCTCATTAGATAAACCACAGACTGTCAGAGGTAGAAAACAAGTATACAATCAAATAATTCATGCTTTTCATTTTATAGATTGGTTTGCCAAGGTCTACAAAAGTAAGACAACTAAAAGTAAAACCTCAGAATAGTGGAATCCTTAAAAATCTTGCTGCCTAACTTTCCATCATATGTTTGAATTCCTTCTACAACAATCCTCCAAATTTTCTGAAAAATCCCAGTTGCTCATTGAGGGAGATATTTCTTTTATTTTTTATACTTTTTTCCCATTTTATATCAAAGTCTATATGTACTGTAATTTCCATCCATTAGTCTTAGCTCTTACAACCTGAGGCTCCTAATTAAGTTAATTATTGGAGAAAACTATTATGCTCCAACTGAAATTTCTCTTCTACAACTCAAATATTTACAATAATTTCTCCATATACAACCTAAGGTCATAGTCAGTGGCAAATCTAGAAAAAAAATTCAGGCTTCAATTTATTTTATTTTTCTCTTTCCCCTCTACCCCATAACTTTTAAACAATAGTGGGCAGAAATGTGGGACCAATTATAATTTGCCTAATCAAGCAAATTCAGTTTTCTGACTAAGCAGAGATTACCTTAAGACCTCTATATAACTTGAATCAGACAAGCTACCTCATCCCTATTTTCCTTTCCTGTGGCTCACTAAATTTTATTGTGTACCAAGGATCAAATATCTTCAGTTTCTGGCCACTAAGCCTCTGCTGAGTTGTACCTATCTTATTTAAACAATTCAGAACTTGCAAGATTTTACATCAAGACAGTCACAGAAATAAAAAGAAAAGAAAAGAAATCAAAGATAACTCCAGATACCTTATCTAAAGATAAAGAGGTATGAGACCTAGCAAATCTAGAAATTGGGGCCAAGAAGGAGAACAGAGCAGAGGAATAGCTAATTGCACTGATGAACTTGCTTAATACCCTCTGCTAGTTCATACTGTCTTCTGGAGTATATGGAATAACATAATAACAGATACTGTTTATGGAGGACTATATGCCAGATACCTTACTTGCAAAGTAACATTATTACAATTTCTCATAGCTCCCTTCTGAGGTGATTGATGTTTTTTCTCATTTTACTGATGAGGAAATTCATGTTCAGAAAGATTAAGCAACTTTAACAAGGTCACACACCTAGCAAAGTGACACTGCCAAAATTTATCTGTTACTATACTACAGGATTTTACTATCCTCCACTCTCATACGGGTTTCTGTGGAGATCTGCCATGTAAACTGCAGGAAGGAGAATGAAAGAAAACAATATACACTCTTTAGAAAAACTGGCAGGATCAGAGTTGGAATCCATTCTTTCTGACTCCACTATACATCTGGATTAGGCAAGTTTTCAGGGGCAAAGTAGGAAGATATCCAGAGTTTAGTAATACAACTAGATTGAAGCTGAAATAACAATATTACAAAGAAAACAAAGGTAGTCATAATCCTAAGTGAGGGTAGCTGGTGAAGGGATAAGACTCTAAACTTGCTATTTGCTAATATATCCCCAAATGCGTACAACAGCCTGTGGCACATACTAAGTGCTCACTATATACTTGTTGAATGACTGAAACATAATCAAGTTCTTACAATTAATGAGTATTTCAAAACAATGTATGTGCTGAAATAATTCAAGGCCAGAAAAAGATCCTTGTGGGCCAGTCTTACTCTTTGTAAGACAGTATTATTATTTTTTCCTAGAACCCATCTAGGAAATGTGTCTTGAAAACAATACTGAGAACACTGGGCATAACGTATATGAAATGTTATCTCAGACTAGTCCTCTTCAAAAATAAGAAGTCTTAACTTGACTTTTTGGGAAATATATTTTCTCTGTTCTTTTAAAAGTTACATTTCCTCATCAAATGTTAAAGTTGAGTATTACATGAATCCTGTGGTCTCATTTCACTTACCAGAAAAGAATCAGCCTGGAGAGGCAAAGCAAGGCTTAAGGGCCTTAAGTTCCTCACCTAATTCTTAGAACTCAGCACAGAATACTGTCTGATGTCCAAATACTGTCTTTTAAAAATGGCACTTCTTGAAATGAATTACACTCTATTGAGTAGGCAGGAACATTGATTTACCACCATGCTTGTTAACATTCTCACAAATTCATATGAGTTAATGACTAGCAATGGGCTTCTTTCTCATTTATTTTAATTCACTTCCCAACAACTTTTTTACATATATCAAATAAGATAGTGCCAGGGTGACTGTTACATTATCATAAACAAATACCATAAAATATCAATTAATTGCAACACAACTAATAATCCTTTCAATTAAACTGTTTTCCCTTGTGTTTACATTTTAGTAGAAAAAAATATTATCATAAGCTAAGCTTGTGTCAGAAGTTTCTTTAAAATAGCAACAGTAACAAACCAAATTCTACAAAAAGCCCTGAGGTCAGTATACATTCAGCCCAATCTTTCGCTTCTTTAAACTAATCCTAGACCATAACTATTTATTTTCTCCATGATGTCCTTGACACCTTGACCTGGGGTTTGGCTTGGAAGGGCTGTATCCTGGAATTTAGGGACAAGCAAAGACAGGCAACTAAATTAGAGAACACCCGAGATTTTATTATTGTCGGAGCTCAGAAGCCAATACCACAAAATATGATGTTTTGCCTCAAGGTCTCTCCCAAGCTATCCCCTCTCCCTATTATCTCATGAAAGATAAGGAAGAATGTAATTAAACCAGGCCTAACCATTTCATAGCATAATGCCTGTCTCTTAGGTTCATTCAATTTCCAGAGATAACTATTTATTCAGTCTCTATTTCCTCATCAATTCATTCCCCCAATTATTTGTCACCCCTCAATAGAATGCCTCTTCTTCTCCCTCTCATAACCTGTTTTACCAGAATCCAAGCCTCAGTTCTTTCTGTAACCTCAAGATGGTATTTAAGTTTCTGTAACTCATTGGGAAGTGATTTGTCATAGTGAAGACTCCCATGTATACACGTAAAATAAATGCATATGCCTTTTCTCCTATTAATCAATTTGCCTTATGCCAGAGATGTTTCAGCAAACATTTAGAGGGCCAAAGGCAATGGCCCCCATGCTGTTGGGGAGCAGGCATAGGAGAGATCTAAAACCAGATATTTCTATAAGGAAGGATAGTGTAGAGCAGAGGAAGCTAAACTAATTCCAAGATTCTAGATGTTCAGTTATGTATGAGGCAAGACATGCAGTCAATTGTAGCTGTTAGTGAAAGATGCCAAACTCTGTAAGTATTTATAATGGTTTATTCTGAACCAAATGTGAGTGATCTTTGACCTGTGATACCCATCCTCAGGAGGTCCTGAGAACGTGTGCCCATGGTGGTTGATTTGTAGCTTGGTTATATCTATTTTAGGAGGACAGAAGTTACAGAAAATCATAAACCAATACATGTAGGATTTATATTAGTTCAATCTGGGAAGGCACAGCATCTCCAAGAGCAGGCTTGAAGGTTATAGGTGGATTCAAAAATTTCCTGACTAGCAATTAGTTAGCAAGAGTTAGGTTCTTATATAAGGAATTTGAAAATCAGTAGAGGAGATGTCCAATTGAGAGAAGGGGTGGGGAAAATTCCAAGGCTCTTAATATGTAGATGAAGCCTCAGAGGTGGCAGACTCAGAGAGAATAGGAGCCATAAATAAGGACAAAATTATGAACTTCGGAGCAACTTGGACAGACTGAGAGTCTATAATACTGAATGATCTATAACAGAAACAAAGAACTGAGTACCACATGTTCTCATTCATAAGCAGGCTTTGAATAATTATCATAATACTATAAGAAAGGGATTGGCAGCAGTAAGAAACTGCCAGGGGAGGGGGGCATACCTCATCAACAAGGGTACCTGCATAATGAACATTGTATACCTAACCCTGAATTTTACCCCACATCTTTAAAATAAAAAAAAATTTTAAGAATAAATACGCAATTTTTAATAAATAAATTATGTTTTCTGTGGGGTCCCCCTCATACACCTTTTAAAAAGGTACCAGGAGTCTGAGAGTCCCCAAGCGACAGCTTTACCAGGACATAAAATATTTTGATTTTTCTACTTTATGTGTTATGTGATGTTATGCCAGAGACAGCTTGGAAAGTAAACTGCATTAAATAGGGGGAGTTAATTTGTTTAAAAAAAAAAATCTCTCCAGGCCCCTTAGTTAGGAATTTGGCAAGGCGAAACAAGGGTCACAGTTTAGTCTTCAAAATGGAAGAGATCCTAAAGCAGACATGCTGAGTCTCAGAGAAACTGTGATACATGAAGCCAAGAAATTCAGCTATTTAATTCTGACATCACTACCTTGACCTTTTGCCTGTTCTGATATTGGATAGCTTATTAATCTTTCAAGGTATTTGAGAGAAAGAACAATTTATTTTACAAACATGGAGACCCTTAGAGTAATGTTTCTGAAAGTTGATCAAATATAAATGTTGATTGAAAATATGGTATATGTTACATATAAACCAGAAAGCAACATAAGCATAAGGATGGAGGATCCAGATATCGGGAGAGAACAGGAGACTGGGGAAGATAAAGAAGACAAAAATACCTTGAGTAATGTGGAACTTAATATATCTAAAAGTTTAAGTTAGAAAAAATTAACTTCACTTATCTCAAATAGACAGACATATGCTCATGTACATAGACACACATACATACATATTCCAAATATATCAAACCCTTAAGGGAAAATAAAAAAGAAATAATAAAACACTAGAAGAAAATACTTTTAGAGGTTTGAGATAAAGATTTAAAATGTCATTTTTAAATGATTTACACAAACAAAAGCCATAAGGAAGAAAGAATATTAATTTGATGATACCAAAAAGTAAAAAGGATATGCAAAACAGTGTCAAAATCAAAGTTAAAAGCAAGCAAAATCCTGGAAGAAGAAATCTAAAACATATTTTACTAGCAATGAATAATCAAAGGACTCCTACAAATCTGCAATACAAAACACAACCAAGTTAAAAAAAAAAAAAGACAAATGATTTGTGTAGGAGAAATAGAAATGGTCAAGAAAGATATAAAAAGCAACTCACTGGTTATCAGGGAAATGATAATTGGAAAAAATGAGATGTTACCAACAATCTCTGATTTATTAAGGTTTAACTTATACATTTCAACTTTATGATGGTACAAAAGTTATATATATTTAGTAAAAAGTGGTACAATACTCTAAAAATGCTGTACAATCACAGTGAGCAACATCTCACAGACAGCCACACAATCACAAAGGTAAACAAACAATAGAGTATACTGTGCTCCCAGATAATTTCGCCCAACTATAGGCTAATAGAAGTGTTCTGAAAACTTTTACGGTAGGGTAACCTACGCTATTATGGTTGGTAGGCTTGGTGTATTGGATGAATTTTTGAATTACAATATTTTTAACTTACAGTGGGTTTTTTGGAATATAATTCCATTGTAAGTTGAAGAGCAAATGTAATTATTACACATTATTTGCAAAAATTTTTAAAATACATATAATTTTGTCAAGGTTTCAGTGTGATATGGATAAAATGCTGTGAAGAAATTTGGAGAGCAATCTAGCAACATATAGTTGATAAGATTATTTGTACCCAAGGTGATTTGAAAATTTTCAATTGCTTGTACCCTGGAAATATATTTTTGTTCATCTCCCCTATAGAAATACTTGTATGTGTACACACAGGGATGCGGACAAAGTTGTTAATTTTAGTCTTATTTACAGTAGTAAAAATGTAAAAATAACAAAAATACTCATACAAATAGTAAACAAAGTAAGGAATGTTTATATTATAGAATAATATACAGTTAGGTAAAGGAATGAGCCAGATATATATGCAACAAAATCAATACTTTACCAAGACACTTTGGTGAATAAATAAAAAAAAAACAAGTTTCAAAATAACTTGCATAGAATACTACCAATTTTATGACCATGAAAATGCTTGCACACATACCATAAACATACATGCACATACACACACAAGCACCAATAAGAACTAGGGTTGCGGCTCTTGGTCTCATATATAATGTTTTGAATTTTAAAAAGAAGAATGCAACCAAAATATTAATTAAAATTTAAAAGAAAATGAAATTCTGAAATCCTCAAATAAGACAACATAAAATGCTAACAAATTCTCTCCTGAAAAAAATAATTCTCCTTGTTCACAGGCACCAAATGCTTGTTCCAACACATACACCCTGGGCATAGCTCCACAAATCTACTTTGCCTCAGTGCCAGGCCACAAATATGTTAAGAAAATGACTTTCTCCTTGGGCTCATAAACACTAAACCATTTCCAAAAAGGAAACTAGACTGAGATCAAAGTAACTTGAAATTAAAGTCTGTCCCATGTTACCAAAGTGTCCAAAGTCCACTACCATCTAATAAAGGGGAGAGATGAAAGCCAAAACAAACAAACAAACAGATAAGGGTCAAAATATGTATATTTTCAGATCTCACACTTTCCTGCTTGTGGCACTCTGCATATTTGCTCCTAATTCAATTATTTCAATAGAAATTTTTTCATTTAAAATTTGCAAACTTGTAAATTGCCAACTCTTCTGCATCTTCATCTGTGAGTTAGCTAGAAACTGTCAGTTGCCAAAACCAAACTATATAGAATTTACGGTGTTCTTTTTTTTTAAGAAAATGATTGGAGAGTGATGCAAGCAAGATGTCAGAATAGCAACATCCAGTGTTAAACTCGTCAAGAAAACATTAACTAAAAAATCTACCCATGAGCCGGGCTCGGTGGCTCAGCCTGTAATCCCGCGCCTTGGGAGGCTGAGGTGAGTGGATTGCCTGAGCCCGCGGCTGCGAGACCCGCCTGGGCAACTTGGCGAGACCTCATCTCTACAATAAATCAAAAAATTAGCCGGGCGTGGTAGCGCGCGCCTGTTATTCCGGCTACTTGGAAGGCTGAGGCGGAAGGATCGCCGGAGCCCAGCAGGTCGAGGCTGCGGTGGCCGGGAGCGGCCACTGCACTCCAGTCTGGGCGACAGAGTGAGACTCCAACTCAAAAAAAAAAAAAATCTACCCATGTACAAAAATATCTTCTTAAGATCTAAGGAATTCATATAAGTGATTATAGCCACTGGCTAAATCAAAGGAATAAGAAAAGATGCATTGAAAAGGGTAGAAAGAACAGTTTTACATTAACTGTACCACCCCTTCCCAAAGCCCACACAGCATAGCATGGAGAGATATGTCCTTTGCATGAAGGAAGGAAAATGCAGTAAGTATACACCTATATCACAGACCCCTGCACAAGGCCTGCCCCAGTGAATTCCAGAGTGAGGCCAGGTCTCATTGATCTAGGATCTAGGCCTACCCCAATGCCAAGCCAGCTCTTATGGCCCCAAGCTCCAGGCTCATCCCTACTAAACCACGCTTCATGCCAGTGTCAAGCTAGCCCCTGTAGCACTAGGCTCCAGCTAGGCTTCTATGGGCATGCAATGGCACCTGTGGACCCAGGCTCCTGGCCCATCTTAAAACAAGACCAGATTCTGTGGCCCAAAGCTCTAAGCTAGCCACTATAGATCCAGATTCCAGGCCTACCTCCATATCAGGATAGCCCTTGTAACCTTAACTCCAAACCAGGCCTCACAGTTCCAGACTTTAGACCTATTTTGGAGTTCAACTGGCTCCTGTGAACCCAGAACATAAACCCACTCCCCACACAAAGGTGATTACCCCGACTCAGGGCTTCAAGTCCTTCTTCAGTACTATATTGGCCCCCATGTACTCAAACTCCAGGCTCAACCCTATAAACCAAGGCACCAGGCCTACCTACACAGACCCAAGCTCCAGACACCAGGCCAGCTACTGTGAACTCAGACACCAGGCCCACTACTCACTGACCCAAAGACAAGGTCAGCCTTCCCAAGAACTACTGTAGAAAGTACAATCGCTGACTCCATCTTCTAGCCCACCAAGAATCTTTAGCTGGGCTGACTGATGAAGGGCATTCTCTGTCAAAGCCAGTCTGCAAAGACCAAAAGAGGTGACTACTTTTTCAAATATGTAGGTATCAATGCAAGACCACAAAAATCATGAATAATCAAAGAAATATGATACTACCAAGAATAAAGTGCCAGTAACCAATAAAGGAACAAAATAAAGTGCCAGTAACCAATCCTAAAATATTAAGATCTATGAAATGCTTGAAAAGAAATTTAAAATATTAGTCTTAAAGAAGTTGAGGGAACTACACACAATAGAGCATGGATATACATCTAAACCTAGTCAGGAAAACAATATATGAACAAACTGAAAAGTTTTACAAAGAGAGAGAAACCTCTGGGTATATTTCCAAGAGAGAAGCGCTCTACAAAAGAGACACCTGCACAGGCATGCTTATTGCTGCACTATTCACAATAACAAAAATATACCCCATCAAAAGTAGACTTGATAAAGAAAATGTGGTATATATACATGATGGCATATTATGCAGCCATAAAGCAAAACAAAATCATGGCCTTTGCAGCAATTTGGATACAGTTGGAGACCATCATACTAAGTGAACTATCATAGAAACAAAGAACTGAATATTGCATGTTCTCACTCATAAGTAGGCCCTGATCACTAGTCACATTAGCACAAGGATGGGATTGGCAGTCACTGTGCACTGCTAGAGGAGGAGAGAAGGAAGGTATGTGAGGGGGCACGTGACAAACAAAGGGTATCTGGTCCACTACCAGGGGGATTGAGGGCCACCTAGAAGCCAAAACCTCACCTGCATGCAGCCTATTTATGTAGTAAATCCTAACTTGTACCCCACAACTCCATAATAAATAAAAAAAGAGAACCCTCCCCCAAGAAAAACACAAATCCTGGAACTAAAGAACACAATGACTGAACTGAAATATTCCACAGTTAGTAGCAACAGGATACTCAAACAAACAGAAGAATCAATGAGTTCAAAAAAGGGTCATTTGAAATTATCCATTGAGTGCAACAAAAAGAAATAAGAATGAAAAATAATTCAAAAGGCCTGCAGAACTTATGAGACACCCACAAGTGGACCAATATACACATTTTGAGAGTTTCAATAGAGCAGAGAAAAAGAGAAAGGGACATAGAACTTATTTAAGGAAATAACAGCAGAAAAATTATCATATCTGAAGGAAGTGAACATACAGATCCATTAAGACAAAGAACCTCAGATAGATTAAACATAAAGAGAACTTCCTCAAGACACATGATAAGCAAATTCTCAAAATTCAAAGACAAAGGAATAATTTTGAAACCAGCAAGAGAAAACAGGCTTATCACCTAAACAGGAATCTCCAATTAGGCTGTCAGGGAATTTCTTAGCAGAAATCTCATAGACCAAAAAAGTAGGATGACCTATACAAAGTTCTAAAGAAAAAAAAAAACCTGCCAAACAAGAATATTTTACCTAGTAAAGCTGTCCTTCAGATATTAGGGAGAGAAAAATACTATCCCAAACAAACGGTAGCTGGAGGAATTCAACATCACTAGACCTGCTTTAAAAGAAATGCAAAAGAAAGGCCTTCAAGTTAAAATGAAAGGACATCAACAACATGAAAGTATAAGACTCACTAATATAAGGTATGAATATAGCCAAATTGAAAATACCCTAATGCTATAATGTGGTACATGAATCATGTTTGACTCTGGTACAGAAGTATTAAAATAATTATAACTATAATAAGTTCTTAATGAATATACAGTATAAAAATAAAGTGTGACATCAATAAATATATGTTTGATGAGGAGAAAAAGTGTAAGGTTTTTGTTTACATTCAAAGTTATCAGCTTAAAACAAACTATTATAGCCAGGCGCAGTGGCTCATGTTTGTAATCCCAAAACATTGGGAGACAGAGGCAAGAGGATTGCCTGAACTCAGGGGTTCGAGGCCAGCTTGAGCAATATGGCAAGACCTCGTTTCTACAATGAATCAAAAAAATCAGCTGGGCATGGTGGCACGTGCCTATGGTTCCAGCTACTTGGAAGGCTGAGGCAGAAGTATCACCTGAGCCCAGCAGGTCGAGGTTGTGGTGGCCATGAGCATGCCACTGCACTCCAGCCAGGGCGACAGAGTGAGATTCCAACTCAAAAAAATAAAAAGACTATTATAAGATGTTTTATGAATGCCTTGTGATAATTATAAAGAAAAAACATGTACTATATAAACAAAGTATTGACAGAAATAAATCAAAGTATATACCATGACAAAAAATTATCAAATCACAGAGGAAGACAGCAAGAGAGGAAGTGATAAACAAAAAACCCACAAAATATTGGAAAGTAATTAATAAAATGACAATAATTTCTTACCTATTAGTAATTCCTTTAAATGTAAAAGCATAAAATTCTTCAAAGAAAAGACATAGTAGCTGAATGGATTTAAAAATAAGATGCAGTTATATGCTACCTAAAAAGACTCACCTTAGCTTCAAGAACACACAGAGGCTGAAAGTGAAGGAATGGGAAAAGATATTCCATACAAATAGTGATTTAAAAAAAGCAAAGGTGGCTATACTTATAAAAGACAAAACAGATTTCAAGTCAAGAAGTATCATAAGAAACAAAGATGTTTAATATATAACAATAAAGGGTAAATTAATTAATAAGATATAACAAATGCAGATACACACATACACACACACACAAGGCAGACCCCAAAAGTATAATGGAGTTATATTTTAGAGGGCTGGTCCCTTTTATTACACTCAGAATTTGTTCCTCTGGATGAAATGGTCAATGAAAGTTTTTACCTGGAAGTTTTGAGAAATTTGCATCTCAATTTGTAGAAGAAATGTCCCAAGTTGTGGCAAGCAGGTAACTGGTTCTTCCACCATGACAACGCACTTGCCCACATCACACTCTATACCTTACTGAGAGTTCAGCAGGGTTTTTTTGTGCTTTTTTTTTTTTTTTTTTTTTACCAAGAATAATGGCATGATCCCTTTTACCAACCCTTCCTATTAATCCAATTTTGCCCTGAGTGACTTTTTTGCTACCCAGATGAAAAAAGTTCTCAGAAGGAACCGTTTTGCTGATGTGGAAGAGGTGAAACAAAAACAGCAGAAGCACCTATAGGCATCATTTTGTTTAGAGTGGTGAAAAAAAGTATCATAGGTGTATTGCATCAAACAAAGAGTACTTTGAAGGCGGCTAATGTTTAAACATGTAAGGATAAATACATATTTTTTGTAAATAAATTCCAATTTGGGATATCTATGTGCATGTGTGTGTGTATGTGTGTGTGTGTGTGTGTTTGTGTATATATATATAAGCAATATTAGTAACTCTAAATATATACAGCATTTACTAATACACTTGAAAGGGGAAACAGCAATACAATAATAACAGGAGACACCAATAACTCACATTCAGCAAAAATACATTATCTAGAGACAAAATGAAAAAGAGAACAACTAGCTTAAACAGTACTATAGACCATATGGACCTAAAAGACTATACAGAACATCCCATCCAACAGCTTCAGAATACATGCCCTTTTCAAGCATACATAAAACATATTCCATGATAGATCATATATTAGACCAAACAAAGTCTTAACAAATTTAAGACAATTAAAATTACATCAAGTATCTTTTCTCAACAAATTAGGTATAGAAATAAAGCACCTTACCATAATAAAGGGTATATATGACAATCCAATATATGCAATGGTAAAAAGCTGAAAGCTTTTCTCTAATATCAGGAGCAAGAAAGAATATCACTCACACCACTTCAATTCAATACAGTATTAAAAATCCTAGCCAGATAAATTAAACAAGAAAAAATTAAAAGGCATCTACAATGAAAAGGAAAAAGTATTAAATGCCTCTAATTACAAATGACATGATCTGAAGTACAGAAAGTCCTAAAGATTCCATCAAAATACTGTTGTAAAAAATAAATGAGGTCAGTAAAGTTGCAGGATACAATATTAAAATACAAATTTAAGTTGCATGTCTACAAACAAGTCATCCAAAAAAGAAGTTAAGAAAACAATAACATTTATGACAGTATCAAAAAATAAAATTTTTAGAAATAAATTTAACCAAGAAGGTAAAAAATCAATACATCCCCCAAGCTATAAGACACTAATAAAATAAATCGAACACATAAATAAGTAAAATGAAGATATCTCTTGTTCATGAATGAAAATAATTAATATTGTAAAAAAAGTCCACATTACCCAAAGCAATCTACAGATTCAGTGAAATCTCTATCAATATTCTGATGGCATTCTTCTCAGAAATAGAAAAAAATCTTAAAAGTTATATGGAACCACAAAAAATCTTGAATGCCTGAATTAATCTTGTGCAAGAAAAACAAAGCTGGAGCCATTACACTTTCTGATTTCAAATTACATTAAAAAGTAATAGTAATCAAGGGCATGGTACTGGCATAAAAACAAGCACATACATCAATGGAACAGAATACAGAGCCCAGAAGTAAATTTATGCATATAAGTTAACTAATCTTTGTCAACTAATTTTTGACAAAGTCATCAAGAATGGGGATGAGATAGCCTCTTCAATAAATGGTGCTAGGAAAATGGAATATTCATATACAAAAGAATGAAATTGGATTCTATCTTATACCACACATAAAAAACCAACTCAAAGTCAAATAAAGACTTAAACTTAAACCTGAAACTGTAAAAATCCTAGAATAAAACACAGGAGGAAAGTTCTTGACATTGGTTGTAGCAATGAGTTTTTGGAAAGGACATCGAAAGCATGGATAACAAAAGCAAAAATAAACTAGTGAGACCACAAACTAAAAGGTTTCTGCACAACAATGAAAGCAATCAACAAAATTAAAAGGCAATCTACGGAATGAGAGAAAGTATTTGCAAATCATATCTGATAAAGAATTAATATCCAAATTAGATAAAAACTCATACAACTCAATGGCAATAAAACAAATAACCCAATTAAAAATGGGCAAAGGACCTGAATAGATATTTTTTCAAAGACATACAAATGACCCACAGCTATATTTTTTAAATGTTCAACATCACTAATCATAAGGGAAATGCAAATCAAAACCATCATATTATATCACCTCTCACCTGTAAAGATGGCTATTATCAAAAAGAAAAAACATAGCAAGAGTTTGCCAGGTTGAGTAAAAAAAGTCCCTTGTGCACTGCTGGCAGGAATAACGTGGTGTAGCCACTGTGGTAAACAATATAGAAGTTCCTGACAAAATTTATAATAAACTACCATATGATCTAGCACTCTCACTTCTGGGTATATGTTCAAAGGAAATGAAATCAATATCTAGAAAAGATAATGTGAACTACTATATGGTCAATGCAGCATTGTTTAAAATAATTAAGATATGCAAACGTCTTAAATGTTCACCAAATTAATGGATAAAGTAAATATCAAATATATAGACACACAAACACACACTTGAATATTATTCAGTTTTAAAAAGTAAGTAAATCCTGTCATTTGAGACAACATAGATGAACCTGAAGGTCATTAAGAAAAGTAAAATAAGTCAGTCACAGAAAGAAAAATGCTGTATGATTCAACTCATATGTGCTAACTAAAATAGTCAAACTCATAGAAATAGAAAGTAGACTGGTGATTGCCAGAGGCTGGTGAGACAGAGAAGTGGGAAGTTTTTTGATGGGTAAAAAAATTGTTATTCAAGATTTTTAAAAGTTCTAGATATCTGCTGTATAACATTAAGCTTATAGTCAACAATACTGTACCGTACACTTAAAAATTTGTTAAGAGAGTTGATATCATATTATGTGTGTCTTACAACAATAAAAAAAATATCGACTATTACTATTTGTTCCATGAATGCAAGGTTAGTATAATATGTTAATGGGACAATATTTTAAATTAATTTTTTACTAGCTGCCAAGAACACTGGCAATATCCAACACATTTTCTTGATTAGCAAAATTTTAAATTAAATGTTTTCATTTCTAACACAAAAGGGCACATAAAAATAGTATCCAGGTTGCTGCAAAGTTCATAATTTTGTTTTTCTTTATGGCTGCATAATATTCCATTGTGTAAATGTACAACATTTTCTTTATCCAGTCCACTTTTGATGTATCAACAATATATTTAATGGGGAAGTATGACTGGAATAACTTTCTTTAAAATCAATAATAAACAAAGTAGCACTCTACAAATGCTAGTTCTTTTCCTTTCTTTACTTATCATTCCTTTATAATGGAATATTGACCATGATTACCAGAGAGTAAAATAAAAGAATTGAAGGTACATTTCAGAAATTTAGATACAAAAAAATCTCTTTTTGCTTATGACATAAATATAGACTCAGAAAATCTAAAGAAGTCAACCAAAAAATTGTCAGAGGGAACCAATGAGTTCATCAGAGTTGTGGAATGAAATCAATTCACAAAACTAAATTGAATGTATCCCTATATAATGATAATACAAAAAATATAATAAATAGTCAAAAAAGAAATGAGATTCCTTCCCAATAGTTACTGAAACATTAAATGCTTCTGCATCAATTAAGTTGTGACACAAAGAAAATTGGGATACTAATAAGTAAAAAAATGAAAGATTTAAATAAATAGAGAAATATATATTTCTCTTTGTCAGAAAGATTAAATAAAGATAAGAGTACTTAAATTCACAAATACATACCAGAATCCACTTTTGTCAGAATTGTATACTATTATAACTAAATGAAGGAGACAGATTAATGGAATAGAGTACCCGGAAATTGATTCAAATTATTTTTATAAGAATTAAAACTCCTGTGAAAAATAAAAGTAACATCAGAGTACAGGAGAGAAGATGGCGGCGGGACAGCCTGGTCTGTGAGACGCTCCGCAAGGAAGAACACAGAGAGCCTCTAGCTGTCTCTCCGGGGGCTGCGGATCCCATCGTTGGCAGCCCACTGTTCACGCGGAACTCGGTGGTCACTGC
>CAUYQG010152889.1:0-19668 GCA_963574415.1 Tarsius wallacei
AAGCAAACAACAACAACAACAAAAATCACTGAGTATGATCGACTCCAAATCCATCCAGGTTGCTGCAAAGTCCATATATTTGTCATTCTTTATGGCTGCATAATATCCCATTGCGTATATGTACCACATTTTTTAAATCCAATCTAGCTTTGATGGGCAACACGGATTCTGAAAAGTAATTGACAGGTCTTTGGCGTTTGGACATTGATTTGCATTACATCAAGTCCTGGTGCTGTGTCTTCTTGTGCCGTCCTGTGGAATGAATGGAAGATTTAAGGGGGGTCCATGAAGACTCCTTGATAAGATTGGGGCTGAGTGCTGAGATGCGTAGATCAGCATCAGCAGACAGTTGGCTCCAAGCTGTGCTAAGGGTTGTTGAGAGGATGCGTGGTGGGAAGGAGGGTCCGTCCATCATGAGGGGTGAGCAAATTCAGGGGTGCAAGAGATCCCTCTGAGGATTTCTTTTTTCTTTTCAGAATTGTGTTTTATTGCTGTTAGATAATACAGTTTCTTTTCTGTTTCTTTCCTCCCGACCTCAATTTCCTCTGAATTTTATGGCTGACCAACAGCAGTCTCTATATTTTTATTTTTTTTACAGTTTGTTTTACCGTATCACTTTAATCTCAGTGCTTATGTCTGTCTATTCATTTCTCTTTTTTTTATTATAAAGATGTGGGGTACAATTCAGGGTTAGGTATACAAACGTTAGTTACGCAGGTACCCTTGTTGATGAGGTGTGTCCCTCCCTCCCCTAGCAGTTTTCCTCAACTGCTAATGCCGCCCCCCTTCCCCCAGCTCTGAGGATTTCAATGGAAGAACTAGGATGATGAGAGTTTTGACAAAAGACAACATCAACAAATAAAGGCGGAGGTGGCTGTGACCATGTCTGGACAAAAGACAGTCAAGGGTGAAGTCAGCTAGAGACAGTTCAGTGCAATCATCAGACCAGAGTCTGGATCTTGGGAGGTTTGGGTAGGCCCTGCAGATTGAATGAAGGGCACAGGGCCTGATGGAAGGAAATGGGCTGTAATGGGACCCTGATGGCTTGAGTCCATCAAAAGGTAAGTATACCTTGATGTGTTTAAAAGCTAGGAACCGAAGAATGGAATAGAGTCAAGGAAGCTAGGGATGGAGAGGAAATATTGGAGAAAGACCTTCCTGAGGCAACATGGCAAGCACAAAGAGTTGGCACTGCAGATGGGTATCTGTGCTCCTGTCTGGTGACCGTGACAGATGACACCCAGCTATCCTAGCTCTGCCTCCTGCAGAGCATGAATATGGTCACTCTTTTTCAACTCAGCAGTCCAGCAACCACCACACATTCTCCTTTGATTTGTTGACAGGGTCTGTAGCCTGAGATCAAAACACCGGGGCTTCGCTTTGGACCCTACAGTTGACCATGTGTCCTGTGATTCCTCCTAAACCTCTTAGTTTCGCCACTGTCATCATGGTCGACCAGATGACCTCTGACACCTCTTCCATCTCTAAAGCCATGTGGTTCTTTGGCGAGATGTGCTTGGTTGAACAGTTGCAAAGTGAGGCTTTCCTATTCTCTACTGCAGTGAGGGAGGAACCATGGAAAACTGGCTGTTCTAGTCATTGATAAGGCTTTGTTAGAAAAAGGGACATGGAAGGTTCCACAAGATGGCTGGCTCCTCACAGTTTATTTCCAAAAGTACCTACTCAAACCTCACATAATGGGAACTGCCCTTCTTAATTTTTCTTCCTCCTATACGTTTCACTCAACATGTCTACAACCCATGTGAGCCTAGAATATAGAGTATTCTTATTTCTCCTCAGATTTTAAATCATTGCTCTCTTTTTTTCCCCTTCTGTTACAGGAAAGGAAGTGATGACCCCTTGATACTTATTCATTAAAGTTCTTCTGCTTAAGACAATTAAGTTTCAAGTTTCCTCATCCAGTGACAATGCAGAGGGGTCCCGAATGGTTTGACCCGACCGTTTCAAAAGGACTGTCTTATCTAATTGTGGAGTTGGAAAGAGGAATGGCCGTCAGCTGGCTGACCACAATGGAAGTTCCAAAGTCATTTTATAAACTTTGACGATGGAAAATAGACCACAGGCTACTAATGGGCATTAGTGCAATTGAACAGTGATATGTCCTCTGTTCACCCGTTAATTTATGACATGATAATGTTGAGCTGGAAAAAAATTACATTTCAGAATGTGCAAGATAATGGTGTTCATAGCCATATCTTTAAAGGTGTGTGTTTATTATCCAATAAGTGTTTGTTTTAAAGGTAATTCTTGGGTCTGAGGATATTTGTTAATTCATGGTCTGCACAGAAATGAAGTTGGTTGCAATACCAACCTAGAGACTCCAAACTAGAGAACTAGTCAGCCATTGGAAGATCACACTTAAGTCAACAAGAAGACCTTGTGCAGTGGACATCTCGTGGCCTATTTTCCTGTGGGCTTTCTTCTTCAGCATGACGTGAAGCAACTGTCACCATCACCAGAGTCTTGAGTAAGAAATGGAGTCATTCAGATGCATCATCATGGCCAATTGTTGACTGTACTCAAATGACATGTGGAAGTGACCAGAACCAGTGGTCGCTCATTTTCACAACTAAACTCCGCTGCATTGGGGATTCACTTTTGTCAAGCAAAGAAATACGGTATATTTTTTCCTAAATAAATTTATTTTTATCATTTCATAGGGCACTACTATTATTTTTTTTTAAAATACAGTGTCTCTAAGCATCTACCTAGTGAAAAATTCAGATCATACCTCTGTTAACTACCTGGTCTCCAGAAGGGACTTACCACTCTCTTAAAAGGAGAAGCAGAGACTAGTATTAGAAGTTATTCAATCAATATTTATGGCAATAACTAGACAGATTAAGATCACTTCATGCATAGGCTTATTTCATACTTGAGCTAGCTCAGCGGTCAACTGTTTTAAAGTCATTGGTGATAGAGCAGAATTCAAATGAAGCAGGACCCTCCTCCCAGGTCTCTTCTTCTTTGACCTTGGCCTCAGCCATGCCCCTCCCACAAGCCTCTACCCAATTGGCTTTCCTCCTCGAGTTCCCCCCTCCCACCTCCTCACTCCCACCCTGTCTTCACGTGTCCACACCACATTTAGGCAGGAAAAATCGCCTCTCTTGTTCATACTGTTAGATTTTGCAAGAGAGTAAACGACTCGTGTTCACACACGGAATACTTCATTCAAGTTATCGTTTTAACCATTTAAAAAAATATTTGCAACGATTTGTATTTTATTTTATTTTTATTTTAGATTCAGGGGTTCATGTGCCTGTTCATTACATGGACATATTGTGTAGTGGTGGGGATCGGGTCTCAGGCGGCCCATTTCCCGATAGTGAACATTGTATCCCACAGGTAATTTCTGAGCCCTGACCCCCCCCTTCTCCCCACCTCCTCCCTTACTGGTGTCCCCCGGGTCTATTATTTACCTCTGTGTGGCCATTTAGCTCCCATATATGAGCGAGAACAGTTAAAAATTTTTTTTATTATTATAGAAATGTGGGGTGAAAGTGAGGATTAGCTACATAAGTAGGCTGCATGCAGGAAGTTTGGGCTTCTAACTGGCCCTCACTCCCCCTGGGAGTGGACCAGGTACCCAGCATGTTGTCACATGCCCTCACCCTCCTTCCTCCTTCCCCTAAAAGTGGCCAGCAACTGCCCATCCCTCCCTTGTGCTAATGTGACTAGTGTTCAGGGCCTACTTATAAGTGAGAACATGCAAGCTAAACTTTTTTAAAAATAAAAAATGTCAAGATTTCTGTTTGATTTCTAAGCTAAGGACCATTGAACTGGTGGTTCTGGGATCATTTGCATGACCCCAGAATCAGGTATGTAATTAGAACGGCTACTAACTTCTGAGCATATCCTCATATGCTGTACTTGGCATTGTATCTGAACAGGATTGCTATTAAAGTCTCTTTCTTATTCTGCAGCTGTGACTGCCATTTGAATAGAAGATTAATGACTGTCTTTCAGGCTCTTACGATTCTTTTATTGGCCTTATGTTTCCTTTCATTTCTTTCCCTTCCAACTGGACAAAACACTTTTCGGAAGGAAAATCCTTTTCAAGGTTACCCCATATCTGTGGAAGTATTGTTTTTTTTTCCCTTTTCAATAATTTTAAACATTGGTCACTTTACCAACTGTTTGGATTTTATTGAACAATGTTGTGTCATAACTCTGCTAAGAGACACATCTGGGACAAACTTTTTTCTCTCCTACCCTTGGCCTCCACTTAGAAGGTTCACTGTGAAAGTCAGGAGAAGCGTTCTCTCTGCCAACTGGTATCATTCTGGGGTGACCAACCCTTGTGGAATTTACCTCCTTGCCTTGCAGTGACATGATCAAAGCCATCTGCAACATCCTAAAGCTTGTTGACTTGGGAGAGCTGGAGAGACGTAGCCATCTAGACACACTTGAGTTACATTTCCAGCTTAACTCAGTTCTGAGGCCCTGGGCAGGTTGTTTCTGCCTCTAAGTGATGATAATAAACCTCAACCAACAGAGACTGGCATTTAAGTCTTGTAACTCATGCAGAGCCTGGCATTGAATTGATATATGAGCTGTTCTTTCCTCTTGATTCTCTGCCATGTTTGCACGTAGTTTCCACGTTACCATGGAATAGTGCAGACATTAGCAGCATTGCTTCTGCAACCATCTGCTTCATCTCTTCTCTTCCTTCTCCATCTGAGTCTCCTTGGATAGCTGACATTGCGTGCCTCTGCTTTCTCATCTGTAAAACGGGGACTTGTGAGGATTAAATGAGTCAAACGTGAAATGCATAGAACAGGGCATAACTCCTAAATGCTCTTGAAAAAACGCTTTTCTCACATAATCTACAATTGTACAAATCTATTCACCTGGGCCAACCAGGAAGATTTTAATTTTGTAATGAACTCGCCACGCACTTCTGGTGGACTTTGTTCTGGTTACCCTGCCCTGTCCTGGAAGCAGTTACTGATTCAACCCTAGGAGGACACATGGAGAGGCAGCCTGAATCCCCAGTCCCTAAGGACACAGCTGTCAGTCCTGATGGAAGACAACAGGTCCTCACGGTGTACACGCTGTTACGAAGCCCCAATCCTTGACCCTGGTGAGATCCTCTGTGTCTGCTAGGAGCTATTAACCAAGTTTGTCAGAATGTGTGGAATTCAGGCCAGCTTGCATGTTAGCCATTGTTGGTCCAAGGTGGTGAATGCAAAAGGGTGAGAGGGTATTTAGGAAAAGCTCTTAACAAGATCCAGTCACCGCCCCTCAATGCTGGCTGAGGGCCTCTACTGTAACAATGGCAAGAGGTGAGCACTGGCTCATTAGAAGTCTAGGCCCAGAATCTTGGGTTTATGAGAAGCACGGTAACCCAGGCTTTTCATCTAGGGTCAAACAGCCAGCTACCCTCTTGGGCCTGAAGACATTCATGTAAAAATAGCCCAGCACTGTCATAAATTCAGGGGCCCTAAAGTCATTGGAAAAGTATGTTCAATAAACTACCACCAACTCTGTAGTCTTGGCCAAAGAGCTGTTTCCTGACTATATAAAGAGCTTCAATGCTGACAGATATGATTCTAGGTAACTGGACAGTTCATTTGTAACAGCTACATGTTGCAGTAACTTTGGGTGAATATACCTCATTTTATTGCTAATAAGTTCCATCTTTATTTTCACATAACTTGGGCAAATTTTATTTTGCCTCACCTGACGTAATTTGAACATCTCAATCATGTAGTTGACCCCTCTTATTCACAAAGGATTCATTCCAAGACTCTCAGCAAATGTCTGAAGCCACAGACAGTGTTGAACCCAATACAGACTGAGCATCCCTAATTCAAAAATCTGGACTCCAAAATGCTCCAAAATCTGAAACTTTTTGAGTGCCAAAATGACTCCACACCTGATCTCATGTGATGGATCACAGTCAAAATGAAGTCAACACTGTTTCATGCACAAAATTATTATAAATATTGTACAAAGTTACATTTAGGCTATATGGACAAGGTATATATGAAGCATAAATGATACGGTTCCAAGATATCTCATTATGTGTATGCAAGTATTCCAAAATCTGAAAAAATTCAAAGTCTGAAACAGTTCTGGTCCCAAGCATTTCAGATAAGGGGTACTCAACCTGCATATATTATGTTTTTCCCCATACATACATACCTATGATAAAGATTAATTTATAAATTAGGCATAGAAGGAGAGTAACAACCATAATAAAATGGAACAATTATACTTTTAATAAAAGTTATGTGAATGTGGTCTCTTAAAACTTCACCCTTCTTGTGAGGATGCGAGATGATAAAATGTCTATGTGACAAGGTGAAGGGAGGTGAACGGTGAATGATGTAGTGTTAGGCTTTGATTGACATGATGATACAGCTGGAAGGAGGGCCCTCTGTTTGACGAGATCCTGGGTCATTGACCCATGGTGATGGCAATGGTTGGATGTCAGAAGCAGATAACAGGGACCATCCACAGCCTGGATACACTGGACAAAGAGATGTTCCCTGTGCCAGGCTAAACCTAGTGGGATGGCATGGGATTTCGTCATGCTACTCATAACAACATGCAATTTAAAACGATGAATTGTTTATTTCTGGAGTTTTTCGTTTAATGTTTTCAGACCACGGTCGAGCTCGAGTAACTGAAACTGCAGAAAAGAAAACCATGGATAAAAGAGGACTCCTGGATTCCAATGGTGTGGAGTCTTTCTCTACCAAATATCTGAACTCCACACTCTCTGTAAAAGCCATGCATACAGTAGCTCTTGTGCGATGAGTGATGAGGACCTCACAGACTAAACCCTAAGCACAGCATTCTGACATCAGGCACTTCAGGAAGGACAGGTGAACGACAGGCACGAGAACAGGAAACCTGTGGTTCCATGCACTGAGCAAGTGCTAAGCACCTCTGTTTTCCTTTTTTCTACTTGAGATGTTTCAGGCTCTTGATTTTGATGACATGCAGGGCCGGTTCTGTGGCTGTGTGACCCGTGCATTCTCAAAGAACCCTGTGCCTGCTTTAAGGGTCTGCCACCACAGTCTTAGAACCCTGAGTGTGTTTGGAACAAGGAGCCTCACATTTTCATCTTTCAGTGGGCTCGACAAGGTACACAGCTGATCCTAGTGATAGAACCGATAGAACCACAGAACTCGTTGATTAAAGCATAGTCTTCTAAGAAAAGCCTAGGGACACAGTATTGTACTTTTTAATTAAATAAAAGAAAAGAGTAAACCTGAGTTGGAATTGCTTTAATATTAAAAAATAGTTTTAGGCTCACAGCAAAATTGAGAGGAAGGTACAGAGAGTTCTCAGACCCCTACTGCCCCAAAACGTCTCCAGTTACCAACATCCCACACTGGAGTGGCACATTCTATACAATCCAACCAGTGAAACTGCATGGACCCATCATTTTCACCCAAAGTCTGTAGTTTACATTAGGGTTCACTCTCGGTGATGTACACTCTATGGGTTTGGACAAATGTATAATAACATGTATTGGCTATTGTGGTATCATACAGAGTAATTTCACTGCCCCAGACATCCTTTCCCCAGTAGTCCCTCCCCCCTAACCCTTGCCTGAACTCCCGGCAACCACTGATGTTTTTTCACTGTTCCCATATTCTTTCCTTTTCCAGAATATCATATAGCTGGAATCCTATAGTATGTTGCTTTGTCAAAGTGGCTTCTTTCACTTAGTAATATACATTTAAGTTTCTTCCATGTCTTTTCATGGAAGTTATTTGTAACAGGCATTTAGGTACACCATTTTTCTCTGTCCTCACAAATGGCAGTGGGGCTGCTTCTTGTCTCACAAAGATGGAGATTAAACTTCTGTGGTTGGTGACATTGATTTGTGTTCCTGTGTCATGCTGGTCATCTGGGTGCCGAGCTGCCTTCCTCTATCCCAAGGCCTACCCTCCATCCACAAAGAGCACTGTTTTCTGGCTTTTCATTGAGTATTTTCCCCTTGACTCTCATTATAGGGTGGTTTAGCTTCTTTTATTTTTTCTCAATTCTTTTAGTGAATATTCAAAAGGAAGAAGAAACAAATATGCACCACGCTGATTTTATCTTAAACAATACAGAACGTGCTTGATCTAGAGAATGGAAGTCATTCTGCTATTATTCATCTAGATAGCTCTTTAGCATTATTTCTGTTTTAAAAGTTTTATTTTAAAGATGTGAAGCGGTTCAACTTCTAACCTCAAGCATGTTTGCCCATTTGCCATATGACCTCCAACCTTGCTAGGGGAAGTAATACCACTCATGACTAAGTTTCTGTGGGCTCGTTTACAGCAAATGCTGTTGCAAACCAATGTGTGAAAATGATGGCCAATGTTTCTCTTGCCGTCTGTCTCTGCCAGAGAACCAGGGAGTGAATGAGAAACTAAATGAGATACATACAAACATTCCACACTCCCTTCCAGACAAGGACAGCAAAATTCTGACTTCTTAAAGACTCCTGGGAGCTATTGGCTGTGGTGAATGGGGGAGACAATTTATTAGGGTGATGCATGTTTCTTAGTGTCTAATGATACATAAATTATCCCATGAGCTGAGATACATATGGTTTAAGGAGAATTTTAAATGAAAGCCATTTTTTTTCCTAGCAACACTAATTGCCTAGCAGCAGTAAATTACTCATCTCCTGCTGCCTGTGAGCTGTGGTCATTACTCTCTCCTCGAGGCTGAGGAGATGTCCCCAAGAGGAATGTTTGCTCTGACAAAGTGAATTTACATCCTCGTTTGTGACTCTGCCATGCTAGGTCTAAGGAAGGAGAGGGTATTAATAACGCCTTTCGGACCTAGCATTGCCTTTGCGCCCTCCTGCGTGTGTTGTCTATGATAACAGGACAGTGAGTCGAATTCAGCCCTTGGTTTGCCTTTGGGAAGAAATCAAAGTGCTGCTATCAATATTTCATCTTCTCCAGCTGGGAGGAGTGGAGTTGAAATGTAGATTTAGCTATAGACATTTCCTAGGTGACAAGCAAGGGCAGTGACAAGGACTGTTAGTGTTGGGAAACACTGGATGACTCCATGAAGTGGAGAGTCTTCTTTCAAAGCTTCTATTGTTGAGAAACCCATGTATTAGGATGAATGGGTTGAATGCATATTTCTAGCACGAGGATATTTCTCCTCCCCAGAATTTTCAGAAAAGAAGCTTATCCAAGACTTTCCATTTCTGTCTCATCCCTCCCTACCCACTCCTACACCCACATACTCTGAAATGCTTTGACGTTGGCCAGTCACAGTTCTGTGTCTATAAAGGAGGCAAGATTTGTGGGTGTAACCACTAACAAAGACAGCTGATGTCTGTAGTCTGAAGCTTACAGACTGCATAGGGACTTTATAAACACTCCATCCTAGTTGACGACTATCATACTTAGAGATCTATCACAGAAGCAGAAGAATGAATACCGCGTGTTCTCACTCAAACATTAATCACAATGAGGGAGGGCGGGGTCACGTAACAACACAAAGGGTACCCAGCCCCAAACCAGGGAAAGTGAGGGCCAGTTGAAGGCCCAAACTTCACCTGTTGAAGGCCCAAACTTCACCTGCATGCCAGTTACTTGTGTAGTTAATCCTGACTTATACCCCACATCTCTATAATACAATAAAATAAAAGACTCCATCCTGTCCCCAGTCCCCTACCTGTGACCACCATCAAGATCTCAGAGAGGGATCACAGAGGTTTAGAGCTGAGCATAGGTGCTTGGAAAGCAGAGTACTGGGAGTTGATGCTGGAAGGTGACTTGCCTTTGCTCCCTTAGGGAGGGCAGAAGGTATGTGGGTATGTGTGGGATTGAAGGCAAGGGAGAGGGGAGTGAACTGATGGAGAGATCCAGCAAGGATTGCTTTGTGCCCATATCTACAACTCCCTTAAATACAGCCATGTTACAGGAATGTTTCTGGACCAAGGTAGCCTGAAACCAGGGGGATGGGCAGGGCAGGCAGCATGGCCTCCACCTCACAAATGAAGAAAAGACAGATTTGTGCAAATGCCTGAGTGCATATGGTATTGATCTGTCTCCTTCCATCCAGACCCCTGCAGAGACGGTCAGCAGTTTGTGTTGAGACCACTCCAGTGATAGTCCTTCTGATTCTGCCACCCCTGACGAACATACCCTTTGAGAACTAGAGGTGATAAACTCCTAACACTTCCTTAACGTGTGGAACACATGGGAGGCAAAGACAGAAAAACACCTATCAGGGGCTTCCTCACTTCTCCAAGCCAGGCAGCAAGGGGTGCCAGACTGGGTGCTGGTAGAGAGAAAGAAATCACACTGTCATGCAGGCTGACCACAGAGCAGGGAATGCAACTCCAGGCTTAGGGACACAGTGGGCAGCCTGGCATAGACCCCTGGAGGTTCAGCTCTTGGCAGTGTGCTCAGAGGGCCAAGCCATGGCCTTAAGGCGGTTCACACCAGCACAGTGACCCAGGATGACCAGTGAGAAACTATTAGGGGAAATCATCACTGTCCAGACTTATTTCTGAACAGTAAGACCACCCAATGCTGGTTTGATCTCTGGGAAAAATGCTTTTCAGTCTTAAGACAGACTAACATGTTAATGTTATCTGTTGAGGTCGGATAATTAAGTCTGTGCACTTGCCACTGTGTGCTTACAAATAACTGTATTGGAACACCCTCCCTACTCACCTGATCTGGCCCCCGATGACTTTTTTCTTTACCCGAAGAAAAGGAAATATTGAAAGGAAGACATTTTGATGGTATTCAGGACATTGAGGGTGATATGACGACAACTCTGATGGCCATTCCAGAAAAAGAGTTCCAAAATTGCTTTGATGAGTGGAATAGACACTGGTGTCGGTGCATAACTTCCCAAGGCGAGTATTTTGAAGGTGACTGTGGTGATATTCAGCAATGAGGTATGGAGCACTTTTTCTAAGAAGGGTTTGCGAACTCAATTGTTGGGCCTCGTATAATTCTTCCCCGTTGGTCTTTTCAAGAAATGGCATTCCATTTTCATGGCAGGTGGATTTGAAGGTAAGTTACGGAGCCAGAAATGGACACAAGCCAACTGAGCCAGAATCATCAACCAGTGTCACCAGGAATATGTCTTAAAAGATAAGTGTTCAAACTGGGCATGGTGGCTCACGCCTGTAATCCCAGCACTTTGGGAAGTTCAGGCAAGAGGATTGTCTGAGTCTAGGGGTTCGAGATCAGCTTGGGCAACTTGTAGAGACCTCATCTCTATAATAAGTTAAAAAAAATTTAGCCAGGTGTGATGGTGCCTGCCTGTAGTTCCAGCTACTTGAGAGGCTGAAACGGAAGGATCACCTGAGTCCAGCAGGTTAAGGCTTAAGTGGCCATGAGTTTGCTACTGCACTCCATCCTGGGTGACAGAGACGTGTACTTAAAAAAAAAAAAAGATAAGTATTCAGCACCTTTGGACCATGCAGCCAAGAAAGTTCCAGATGGATTATAGATTTAAATGTGAAAAATGAAAGCCATAAAAAAAACCAGAAAAAATATGGATAAATATTGTTCTGATCTCAGAAGTTGAGAAAGGATTTCTGAGTGTAAAGCTGAAAAAAAATGCATAAAAATATCAAATAAATTTTAGTATATAAAAGGAAAAACCTTCAGAAAAGTAAGAATGTAAACATGAATTTAAAAGCACACTGGAGAAAAAAATAATTGCAGCACACATGACTGGCTTAGTGTCCTGACTATATAAGGAAACTTGACGAATTCCTGGAGTCTCCAGAGCAAGGACTGGGTTTTCTTTCTCTAACTCATGAGCCTAGCAAGGCTCCTGGTAAGTAGCAACAACAAGCAATAAATATTTAAAAAACTATATGAGGGGGTCCCCTCAAAAACCCAGACTTTATTTATAAAAAGTGTGTATTTATTCTTACATGTTACAACTTCAGTCACCTTCAAAGTGCTCTCTGTTTGATGCAATACACCTATCAACACACTTTCCCACTGCTCAGAACAGTTTTGAACTCATCAACTTTGATGCCTTTTAGTGCTTGTGCCATTTTTTGTTTCGCCTCTACCACATTGGCAAAGCATTTCCCTTTGAGTAATTTTTTCATACAGGGAAACAAAAAAGTAGTCACTCAGGACGAGATCAGGTGAACAGGGAGGTGGGGCATGGGGGTTCATGCTATTTTTGGTCAAAAACTGCTGAACACAGCACAGCGTGGGCAGGTGCGCTCGTAAGTCACCCATCATGAAATAGGCAAACGCATTGAAAGAATCTCTCCCCTAAAATTCACTGAAGTCAAACTCAGCCTCTCACAACAATTCTAGTTAGTCCACTGATGCCACTGGGTTCTTAGAACACTAACCTAGCAGGGGAAGCCTGTACTGCCAGGGGCCTATCCTCCAAAAACTAATTTAACTTTTTGGGGATCCCTTCATATTTAGTTGAATGCCTACTGTGTACATGTATTATTGTCACTAATCTCCATGACATACATATTATCTATGAGGTGCTCCATCTTACCAAAGTGAAAACTGAGCACAGGGTAGGGCCAAAGCCAGGCTTGAAATCCAAAAGCTTCTGACTCCAAAGCCGTCTCCCCGACTCCCTTCTAAATAAATGCTTATTGTATGGGACTGAATGTCAGAAAAAAATTTTTCCTCTACTTAATGGGAAATGTGACTTCCGTTTTCAAGCAACACCTTGTTAAGCAACATTCCTTGAGCTCAAACAAAGCTGGTGCTAATGGAAAATGATTTTTACTTTTGTGGGGGTTCTTAGCTCTCGAAGTTCTTAGCTCTCACACTAAATTGCATAGCGATTTAGACACGTTGTTAAGTGGTTCCATGTCTCAGAATCCTCATCTGTCATGCAAGGGTAATGAAATTGAATGTACAGAGAGATTACATAACTTGTCCAAGGACTTGGGGGTAAGCGCTTGAGTGGGGACACATACTCAGACAGGAGCTGGATAGTTCAAAATGTTGATGTGATACCTAGGAAAAAATGAATGGAAGCAATTTTGAAAAGGATAAACTAGACACACTGGGTGAATAGAGATACAACTTAGAGTGATGACCCTGTTTTTATGCACGACTTTGTGAAAATTAGAGTTTTAGACATCTCAGATATCTGGGTGTGTTCTTCTTGACCTAGTATCTATTTTTGAATTTCTTATCGCTTAAAATGTATACTGGTAATACCCTCTCTTCCACCCCCTTTACAGCAGACCAGTGTGGCTGTACAGATTAATGAATCAAAGTCAGCATGTCCACAATTAGAATCTTGTCCAACTAGCCCCTTAAAAAAAAAGATAATTATATCCACTGGGGTGGAGTTTCTGGCATGTGCAATTATGAATCACCAAACAGTTGTGATTGGGAAAAGATAGTCACCCCATAAAACCTGAACTCAGCATGTCTTTCATCTGTCAGTGTTAATAATGTGTTTTAATATCACTCATGTACTTTTCATGCCTCGATGCAGTATCTGATCATTGATGAAGTCAGCAGTTGTGCGTGCGTCTCAACGAGTGTACCTTGAGAACTTTCACATTCTTTGTGTCTAATTTATGTAATGTCTTATTTTTTCTCTAATATATGTAATTTAGATTGTTATGCCTCTTTTGTTTGAGAAAAGGTTGCATATACTCTTAAGAAAGGGGTATAATGTAAGCATAATAAGACATAAAGGAGATGTCTTCATACTTCAGTTACATATTTCCTAAGATGAAGAATAATCTCATATAATCACTGTATGATGGTCAAATTCAGGAACAAGAATATTGATACAATGCTCTTACCAAATCTGCGTCCATCACTTGGTTTCATCGATTGTCTTAATAATTCTCTTTCCCCCTGCTTCACAGGATCCTGTCCAGTGTCACTACTGAATTTAATTGTCGGACCTCTTTAGTGTCCTTTACTCTGGAGCAGTGCCTCAGGCTTTCTTTGTCTTTCATGACACTGAGAGTAGTCTTGAAGTCATGATTTTACAGATAGCCTCTTAATCTGGATTTATTGAAGTTTCCTCATGATTGGATTCAGGTTATGCATTTTGGGCAGGAATACCACGGAAACACTGGTGCTATATTACCATAATCAGATGTACATGACATTGATCTGGCCCCCTTTGGTGATATTTATTTCCACGCCAGTCAAGGTATTGCTAGGCTCCTCCATTGCTGTGGTGGTCATAAAAACGCACAACTCAGATCCCCTGTTGTGAGGAGCATAATTTATGAAATGTCCCTGCTGCTGCGCTCAGAATCCATCTGCGTGGGGAACCATGCTTCCCGTGAACTTCTGGCCAATGACTCTATTAGTAACACTACTTCTAATCACTCTATCAGAATATTTTATTTTTCCTTTTTTGTTTTGTTTTGTTTTGAGTCAGGGCCTCACTCTGCCACCCAGGCTGGAGTGAAGTGGCACGATCATGCCTCACTGCAGCCTTGACCTGGGCTCAGGTGATCTTTCCACCTCAGCCTTCCCAGAAGCTGGCACTACAAGGTCTGTGCCACCACACCCAGCTAACTTTTTGTTTTTGGTTTTGGTTTTTTTGTAGAGAAGAGGTCTTGCTATGTTACCTAGGCTGGTCTCGAACCCCTGGGCTCAAGCAATCCTCTTCCTTCGGCTTCCCGAAGTGCTGGGATTATGGGCGAGAGCAACCGTGCCCAGTGTGTCATTGTTTTTTATACTCCTGTTGCCCACCTCAAGATTTCAAGGTTACCTAACTATGAGTAATGGGCTAAATTGTAGCGAGGCATGGCAAGACATTCTGGTGTCATGCTTATAAGAGTTACAAATCCATAACCAGGAAAAAACATTTCTTTACACTTTACACTGAAAGGAGTGTTCCTTCTCTGAATAGACACATGGCTCTATGGCTCTAGTTGTATGCACGGACTGTGACAGAAAGATGAGTGAGGATAGCTGAGTTAGCTCTATTTGTATAAATATACAAATGGCAGTAGTTTTACTCTTAAAAGGTAGACAAGGAACACATTAACACATAACTGAGATTTTACAGGCATATTCAAGAAGTGGTAGGTAAATCTTTTAAAACTAGCATCCATCATAAAAGCATGGATCCAAAATAAGAATAATACCTTACATTTATAGACTATTCAAAGGTTTGCAAAGGGCTTTCACATATATTATTCAGTTTTATCCTCACAATAGATAGAGAAAGTATTGTTATACCTATTTTATATATAGGAAAATTATATTCTTTTAGAAACACAAAACTTAAAGAAAGAAATTAATTGAAATGCCTATGAATTATAAAAAATATATCTGAAACCTGGCATGAGATGCAATCAGTTCTAAAACTACCTACTGTTATGCCTGGAAAATTTCATTTCTTTTATAATATTTAATATTTAATATAATTGCTAATACCCTAGAATCAGTGTTCCCAATCTGCAGAGAACTCTTGCTTAAATCTATAATTCCCTTTGCTGCTCTTTGTAATCAGGCTTGAATAAATAAAATAACACAAGCACTGAACATGAATCCTTTTCCTTTTACAGTGCTGAAAATTTTAAGCAGTTTTACAGCTTTTACATTGCCATGGGGTTAATCAAAAAAGAAAGAAAAGAACAAAACGTAATAATTTTATATCTGATTAATTTGGGAAGAGAGGTAAGAAGATGTTGTCATTTTTTTCTCCCCCAGTAAGAATATTTCTCTAAAGGTTGCAATGAAATTTTTTGGAGAATTATTCTTTTATATATGTGTGATTCTCTTCACCCCAAATAACACTTTTTGCTTAAGGTCTCCTTTGTTTGATATTGATGGAGTTACTCAGGCTTTCTTTTGGTTAGTATTTGCTCAGTATATATTTCTTATGATGATGATGTAAATATATCTCATTCAAACAGGATGTAGGTAGATTTGTTGGTTCAATTGCAATATTTCTATTTGAACTCGATAGCTTATTTTGTTTGACTTACGGTGATTACTGATATATTTGGACTTATTTCTGTATTTCTTTATTTATGTTTTCTATAAATCATGCTTTTCCCCTTATTTCTTTCTCCCCTTCTTTTCTTCTGTTAGATTAGTGAAATCTTTATTTCCTTCTGTTTCTTTTCTTTTAGTGTTTATTCTTAACTTAAACTTTTTAGCTGATTTAGAAAAATCTAGAGTTAACAAAAATCTCTATGCTACTCTTCAATAATATAGGAACCTTAGACTTTTGCCTGAGGCCATCCTCAGGCTTCATTCTTCTCTCTTTTGCATGTTTTTCTTGTCTAATATTTTCGTTCTTTTTTTCATCTCCCTTTCCCCGTGAATTATTATTTTTACATATTGTCTGATGCAGACAATGTTTATTCAAATGTACTCATGTTTTTACCACTTGCCATAGGAAAAATGCTTTGTGCAGACCGTATCTTTTTGGGTTCAATTTCATTCTTTAGTAGGTCTCTGAGTGTTAGTCTTCATCTGAAAATTTTTTAAATTTAACCCTCAGGCTTCAATAATTTTTTAGCTGGAAATTAAGTTCCACGTTGTCCAATATTTTCCTTCTGGCCTCTACTGTTGTTTGGAAGCCTGTTATCAATGTTAGTAGTTTGTCTTTGAAGGTTTACTCATCTTTTGTGTGTGTGTGTGTGTGTGTGTGTGTGTGTGGTGCATGCGTGAGAGTGCGTGCATGTGTGTATGTGAAATTTAATTGTTTCGGGTACTGTGGCTGTGTTTGTTTGATCTAAAAATTCATGACTTTCTTCAATTCTGAGAAATACTGAATCATTAGTTTTTGAAAAATGTTATTTCCTTCTGCTCGCTGCCTTGCCTCCCTTTCTGAAACTGATTAGAAACATGTTGAAACTTCTTATCTTTTCTATATCTCTTACTCTCTCTTTCATATTTTCTATCTCCTTTTCTCCTTATTCCACAGTCTACTGAATTTCTTTAGATTGTCTTTCAATTCCTTAACTCTCTCAAACTGTTTTTAAACTTTTAAGTGGCTCATTGAGTATTTTTCTATTTCATTAACTCAATTTTTTATTTCTAGAAGTTATTTTTGTCTTTCTTTTTGTCACGACCTCTTTTCTTTTTAAAGTGTCTTGCTGTATTTTTAATTTTTTGAACAAGATGTATTCAGTAAGATGCGACCCAAGTTTAACCTTTCCCAAAATGCCCATTTAAATCTGATCTATAGTCTAGTCTGTTACCTGCCTTTTGCGTGAACTCTTCTACAGGTCTCATAAATATTCTAGTTATTATTAGATAATTCTGTATTTTGTGATTATTTTTAAACACAAGGACAGTTTTGTTTCAGTAACTGTAACGTCCTGCCTGGTATAATAATTACATTTCTGCATTTCATTCAAAGTCAAAACTTCTCTCCTTCCAGGGCTTGAGTTTTTCCAGCTAAGATACCTGAAGTGGGAGAGAAGCCTAGTTGTCTTTGGATTTCTTTTCCCCCTTCTGTGCCCTTTTAATCAGTTGCCTTAGATTCTAACCTCCCCAGGGTCTTACCCAGGAGGTTGGGGAAGAGAAGAAAGGGCATATACTTATAAGGCTGGCACTATCTTGATCTGGCAGAGTCTCTTTCGATAGTAAATATTCAATTGCTGTCTCTTTCTTTCATAGGTTGCTTTTCTGGGTTTCTTAGAGGTAACAACCCCTCCCTCCCTTTACAGTAAGAAATCTACAGCTGCAGTTCCCATGAGTCAGCCATGTCTTGTTTGTGGTCAGTTGCATATTTCTACAGTCTTGACCCTGGCCTCCTGTACTGTTGCCCCATGGATCACTTTGCTTTCCGGGAGACCTCTGTAGCAAAGTCTCCTTCTAACCAGCCTCAGGCTGGTGGCACACGGTGTGGATCTTGTTTGGTTCATGACAACACGAACAACCTCTGCGCTGGCATGGGTGAAAGTGCAGTCAATGTGCTCCCAGTGTGGCCTTCTTCCCTTCCCTGTTCTGCCATCTTGGGGTAACTGGGGCACAGCTCCTCATTCCAATCTTTGTGCCTACCCAAACTCCAGGTCAGTGCCTCTCAAACCTGAACACCCACACCAGTCATCCGGGGAATGTTGTTAAAATGCAGATTCTGGTTAAGCAATTCTAGGTTGGAGACTGAGACTCTGCATTTCCGACAAGCTACCAGGTGATGACGATGCTCCTGGTCCACGGACCACACTTCGAGTAGCAGCAAGTCTCTCTAGGGCACATATCCCAGATTTATTGAATGTTGTTCTTATTTGTTTGAGACCTAGGAGAAGCACCTTTCTCTTTTACTTGGGGGTGGGGAAGATAAAACAGCTCAGTATTTCAGTAACATTTTTCAAAGAAATGTCCTCGCTTGACTTCTTCCGCTTGTGCCCTTCTATAGACTGAAGGGGGCAAATTGCTAGTGCTGGAAGAAACAGTTTTATAATCACTTATTACGCTTTCACAAATAGGGTCTAGCGTGTCATCTAAGGATATGAGGTCCTGGTATTCACTTTAGGATAGACCTCTGGGACTTCAGTCACAACTGAAAAGGAGAGAAATTCATTAAAACAACTTATTAAAATAATTTTATATTTTATAATATCCATAAAAGAGGGGGTGCACACTTCACCAATAAGATATCTCAAACCAGGCGAAGTGGGGAGCAAAGTGAGGCCCAAACTTTCCCTGTACAATGACCATTTGTATACCTAACCCTGAATTGGACCCTACATCTTTAAAATAAAAATTTTAAAAACCCAGAATTATTCATAGTATTATATTGAGACACCTTTTGTACTATTGCATATTTTTTAGTTTACCAGTCTCAACACTGCCAAAATGTGACCTTATTTAGCATGGAGGTTGTGTCTTTATCCAACTCTGTAGGACCAGGGATAAGCACACTGTCTAGCACACAGTTGGTAACTTGCTAAATGGCTACCAAGTGATATAATTTGTAGGATAAGGGAAGTCTCACTCTTTTTCTGGTGTAGCTTTTTATTCTTAATGACAAATGAATTCAATTTTCTTTCTTGGAAAAAAAAGATAAAAAGAAAAAAAAAATACCCCAAAGTAGTGAGAATCATAATAGATACCAATTTTCAGGGAGCAGAGAGATGATTTTTGAAAAATCATGATATAGAACATTTCTGTCATCCCCAGAAGATGTCTTGTGTCCTTTTCCAGCGAATCCCTGACACTCTTAATTTCTCTCACCATGTCCTAGCTTTGCTTATTCTAGAACTTTATATAAATGGAATCATGCACTATGCACTCTTTTATGTCTGGCTTCTTTCATTCAACTTAATGCAATTGATATTCATCCTAGTTATTGCTATATTAGTAGTCCATGATTTTTTTAAATTTTTGTAGTAACAAATAAACAACAATTTATTTATCCTTTCACCTGTTGATGGACATTTGTGTTGCTTCCAGTTTTTGCTATTACAAATAAAGCTGCTATCAATACTGCTATATGTCTTTTCACGGGCATGTGTTTTCATTTCTCCTGAGTAAATAATTACAAGTAGAATTATAGAGTAGGTAGGTCTGTGTTTATTTTTTTTTTTTATTTTTTGAGTTGGCGTCTCACTCCGTCGCCCAGACTGGAGGGCAGTGGCCGCTCCCGGCCACCGCAGCCTCGACCTGCTGGGCTCTGGCGATCCTTCCGCCTCAGCCTTCCAAGTAGCTGGAACTACAGGCGCGCACTACCACACCCGGCTAATTTTTTGATTTATTGTAGAGATGAGGTCTC
>CAUYQG010152893.1:0-77604 GCA_963574415.1 Tarsius wallacei
TCCCCCCCACCCCGGCAGTATGCCACTACTGCCCATCCCTTTCTTATACTGTTATGGTAAATGTTCAGGATCCACTTATCTACTTATTTAAAAGTCCCTGTCTGACATCCTAGCATCTGAGGCATCCCTGAGGTGATCTATTAATTATTTTCTCTTCACAATAAATTATTTCTTTTATCTGCTTTCAAAACTATTGAACACCAGCTACTCATACCATTAAATGGTACAGACCAAGAGAAGCATCTACAATTAGAAGTGGGAGATATTAAACTATTAGCATATTTGTGGAGGAGAGTGGTAGATTGGTGGTTCAATCTGGTCAGATGGTGAGTTGAGTTTGGGTTTTGTTGAGTCTGTTACCTTCATTGCTTCCAGTTTCTTTCACGTGTTTTTTTTTTTTGTTTTTTTTTTTTTACCTTGTGCCTATGGTGCCAGAGCGTTTTTCCACTCAGTGTTTCAGTCTTGACATGAGACTGAAAAACAATTGTGGGGGATATGTTTAGTACACATCAAATTCCATGAGGACACCTTGGTCCTCATGACCATTCTCTTGGTTCCTTGTATCGTGTTGTTACTCATCAAAGTAACTTGGTGTTTCTGCCCATCCTTAGCTTCAGGTATTCCTCCATGCCTGTGCCACAGAAAGTTCTCTTGATGCTCTTGTCCTCCCCTGGCAGTAAACTACTGTGCTTGTTTACCAGTGTTTGGTTTATGATAGGAGCAGAGGGCTCCTCTGTTTTCCTTGTCTGGCCTTGTTCTCTGGCTGTCCCTATGTGTCTGGATCTCTGGGGTAGTGTTTACCCGAACAGAATGCTTTTGCATTCACTGGACACAGTGTTCTATGTATATATCCAAGTTCATTAATTATGGTGTTCAAATCATCAGCATCCTTACTGATATTTCTACTTTTCCTTCAATTACTGAGGGAAGAATATTAATATTCCAATATGCTTATGATTTCTTGTCTACCTTGAGATAACTATAAATTTTGGCTTATATATTTGTTATTACATGTTATCAAATGGAAGAACTTATCATTTTGAAGTTAATATCTCTGATGTGACTCCTATCTGACAGTTTGTTCTGGCATGTTAATATAGCTATGCTAGCTTTCTTTTGATTTTGTTTCCTATGTCTTACTTTCAACCTTTCTGAACCCCCATATTTTGGATTTCTTGCATATATAGCTAGATTTGCTAGGAGATCTGATAGTGTCTTAACTGAAGTATTTTATCCCTTTACATCTGAAGTTTTTAAACTAATATTTGAATTTAAGATTTATTAATTCCACACCGTCTGATTCTTTCCTTCTGTGCACTGATTACATTTTTGTACTATTATTTCCTTCTGTGATTGAGTTTGTATATTTGTTATTCTAGTGATACATTGAAAAATTATAATATGCATTAACTAAAGGCTAATAGCTCCCTATCTAGGCAATCTTAACACATTTAAAGTCTTAAATCTCTAGAGATTATGTTTATTAATGTCCAAATTATTTTATTTTGGGCCAGTGGGATCCTCTGCAAATAGTTGGGATTCTGGGATCTTATAATTCACTCATCAGCTGTAAGGCAACAAGACCACATTGCAGGTGTTAAATGGAGTGGTAATAACTCTCAGAATACTATAGTGATCATTCTCGAATTTTGGTGGGTATCAGACATAACTGAGGAACTTGTTAAAAGTATAAAGGCCAGAGAGTTTGCTTCATTGAGCCCGGGTTTCTGCTTCGCTCCAGGTGATTCTGATGCTCAGTTCAAGAACATCTGTATGATAGCATCATAATGACTGAGGCTTCTCCTCTTTGGGGAATGGGGATGACATAGAGGTTGAAGAGAATATACAACTTTTCTAGCATTTGAGAGAGAGGCAGTGGGATCAAGATTGAGAAGTTGTCATTTACTTCCAGACCAGCACTAGAGAGAGAAAATGAAAGCTCAGGCCAGCTACCTACAAGCTGTAACAACATTTAAAGGAGTTTCTATCTCCTGAAGCCAAAGTGCAGATGTTGCTGAAAATCAAGCCTAGTGTATGACTAAGAAAGTAGCAGCGGTACAAGGAATGTTAAATCCTAAGACCTGTTGAATCTCCTACACTAAAATCAAACCCTGATGAGGAGGAAGGAATAGGATCATATTTGGACATCTGGATAGATGTACTTTAGATCCTTGAACCTTCCAGTATTCCAGAATTCACTGGGCCTCTTCCTTTAAGGATAATGCAAAGACTTCACCTGATACATGCATTATCTTCTTAAGATATGACCTCCTCTCCCTATGGCTTCCAGGCAAGTTACTGGGTCAAGTCACAGCATGGCCCAACTAGGGCAGTCTGCCTGCTACAGCAAGGAAAAGATTGTTCACTACAGTTTTATGGAACCTGGCTACTCTGTCAGGAATAGAGAGAACAGACCTAGGGATGGATATTGAAAGTGCTGAATCAGGGAAGGAAGAAAATAAGACTGAACAATAGTTTGACATAGAAACCTTCACGGTCCTAAACAATGTTCTAGAAAGGACATATGAAACCAGCCCCAAAATGCTGCTGGTGTAGCTGTAGGAAACCTTGGAGCAGAGGGTTGGGGGAAATAATGGCCTATAGCAGCAGTTCTAAAACACTCTTGCATTTCAATCCTAGGAGATGTTTTTTAAAAATCGCATACCCTAAAACTCCTCACAACTTTTTGCAAATAATATCTGGAGGTAGAGTCTAGGCATTAAGTTTTCTTAAGACTCTTCAAGTGTTTTAAGTGTTTTTAGTCTATGAACCTAAGATACATAGAAAATGAGAAAGAGATGCCAGAGCTCCCATGGAAGAGTTTTGAGAAAGGAATTGGGAGCTCAAATGTAGACCTGTTGGAACTTTATGATAGATGATCAGAGAAGCCAGGATAATCTCAGGAGGCCTCCAAGGTAATTCTTTTCCCTAAAACAAAAGGAAAGGACTAGTGGAGAAAAGGTACCATTCTCAGCGAGAAGCTGACGGTGACTTTTCTCTGTAGGCCAGAATGATGATGAAAAAGGTTGCTGTGGAACTGGGCTCCCTGTCATCCATGGGGGTGTTAGAGTTCAGAAATAGCAGAGCCAGGCAATGGTAATTAGCCATCAGAGCCATGGTAGACTTTATTACCATACAGAGCCACAAAGTCAGAATGACAATTAGAAGTCCTAACCCACAGAGCTACTGGTCCTCTGAAAATCTAGTAGTAAGAGAAGGCATTGCTTGAGTTATCTAAACAGAAGAGAGACAAGGTGAGAAGACTTCCATCATTTGACCAGATGGAAAAGTCACTATCCCTTGCTCAGTGCTCAAACCTGAGCCAGTATTAGCTAAGTCTACATGAGGAAAGACCCACAATATCATAACATGTACATGCCATAGTGATTTCCCCATGTCCCTCATCAAAAAAATCTGTGGTCATTTATCTGAGAAACTAGATCCTGGGGAAAGAAAAATATTCAGATCTTTCAGGATTTGGATATGTTACTGATACGAAGGGCCTGAATACTCTCAGGACCTTCCTATTAGAGTAAGTATGTGAAGAGTCAGTGAATAAAGTCCCCTCCCAAGTAGGTCTTGTAGCCAAACCAATGAATCTCTGTATCTACTTTGTGGTCATTTTATTTTGTTATTATTATTATTATCATGTGGGACATACTTGGCAGTTGGCCAAGCCCTCAGTTTATTCACAAACTAAGAATGGAATAAGAGGTATTCAGATATGAAAGGCCAAGGAGAAGTCTATGGATTTACCCTATTCAAGAGAGCAAACCAGAGTGGATACTATACCTGAGTTGAATGGTAGAAATTAATGTTCCCTCTAAGTTGTAAATGATGTGGGAGTAGTGATCTCATCAGTCATATCCCCTTCAGTGTGCTACCATGGCACCTGAAAAAATCAGATGGACTCCCAGTGGACAATCAAGGGCTACAAAGGGTCTCAGAAATTGTTACTGCATAGGCCAGAGGCTGCCAGTCTGATAGACTGGAGTATGGCCTCTTGTCCAAAGCTGTTTCTTCATGAGGCTATCCTGAAATGCCTGTGTATGTGGAACCAACAGCCATTATTCAATATGGCTACTGGTAGAATACAAATGATACTCTTTCACCAAGAGTGGAAAATAGTGACCACTCTTGCTATCTCTTCAAGAGACCCACTTGGGGAACTTGTTTTTCTCATTTCTATAACCAGAGGGGTTCTGGATCCTGGGAGGGAGAAAAATGTAATTTAAAAAAAAAAAAATTATACTAAGGGATACACAAGAATCTCACAATTCTGGCAGGTCACTTTGGATAAACAGGCATATAAATGACTATCTGACTCTGGTAGTTAGGAGATAAGGCTACTGCTACATAATGTGACCAGGCAGTGGCTTGTCTGGGATTCACTGGACATGTCTAGGTGCTTTCATGACTGGCAACAACCAAGAATTTCAATGGTTGTGGCCTGACAAGAGTTTGTTAACCAAGGTCTCAGACTTCTTAGGCATAATGTCTGGGTTATCATAGGGTAAGCAACCTAGACCATACAAATGGAAGTTTAGGTGAGAGAAGTTTAGAATGGGTGGTGAGAGAGGGACATAATATCAGCAGTGACCTGCTGCAGGTTGAGTCTTCTGGGAGACACTAAACGCCCTCACCCACCCTCCACAAGTTAGTCTCTTGATTAGTCCAGTGAGTCTCTGGATCCACTCTGTTCATATTTTACTGGTCTCTGAATGCCTGAAATGGATGGACCTACCTGGCAAAGCCCTCACTTTGTTTCCCATTCTGTTGACTAAGAGTTATGGTTGCAAAGACCATAAAACTGCCCTCAGGCTAAGATAGTAAACGAGAATTAATACCATAACTGGGTTGAACAGTAGAGATTAATGTTCTTGTTATCTTAAAAAATGTAGGAGTCACATAAGATGCAGGAGATATAATTGGCCCCCATCAATCATATCCCCATTTGGTTTACCTGAACAGCCCCTGCAAAAGTCAGATGGGCTCATTGCTGATGATGATGTAGTAGAACAATGAGCAATAAAAGATCACATTATTATGGTATACTGCACAGCTCAGAGATTGTTGGGCTGACAACCTCTTGTCCAAAGTTGATGCATCAGCTTTGGTGCCTTTGATACCAGCCATCTTGAGAAATGCTTATGTAATTTGAACCAACAGCCATTACTTGATGTGAACAACAGGTAGGGTGCAGAGTATTTTATTATGGGGGTGTAAATAGGATCAACTATTCTCCCTCTCTTCTAGGGACTACTTAGAACTTGTGCTTCTCCTTGCTACAACTTTATGCTCTGTGTACAAGAGGTTGTTTGTCCTGAAAAGAAAAAGAAGGAAATTTTCCTCCTTGAGCAACGTAAGTTCTGCACTAAACTCAAAATTATGAATGCTACCAGGTCATTTTGGATCAACGAATAAAGAAGGAAATGTTTGACTTTGATTGTGAGAGTAAGAACAGCTGCTATATAATGTAGTGAGGCGATGGCTAGTCTGGGATTCACTAGACAGCTCTTGATGATCCCATGACTAGCAACAACCAGGAATATTAGGAACCATGGCCAGACAAGAGCTTGCAACAAGGGGCTCAGACATTTTAGGCATTCATAAATGAGTTATCCCTCTTTTCAAGCAACCTTAGACCATACAAGTGAAGATTTAAGGTAAGAGATTTTTAGCATAGGTGGTAGGGGAAGAAACGTCTCAGCAGTGACCTTTGTAGGTTAGGTCTTCCTGAAGCAAACTATCCATGTAGTCTGGGGTATAAGGTGTTTGTTTCAAGGATCCTTCCTGTGAAAGGAAAAGGGAGGAAGCAAACTGGGCAGAAAGAGAAGTCAAACACTGGAGCAAGTCAGAGAAACCTCAATAAACATGATGGGGGAGTTGTTTTGTGAGTATTGCCCATCAGTGTCCCATGCTGAATTCAAAAGACCAGGCCTGTATTTCTCTCCTTCACTCAGTTACAGGGTATGGGCTGCATCAGAAAGAACATCACCTAGTGCAAGGAGACACTATGACAAATGCAGACCCTGAAGGAGCTAGTGACCTTGTAGATTCCGGGCGGGGTGGCAGGTGGCAACATCCATGTTGCCAGATTGGGTTGCCAGAGTGACTGATGGGAGAAAGCTGAAGGCAATGGGGAAGCCTGAGGCAAGGGTGTCAATCATATCAGCAGCCCTGGCATGTACTTGCACTTCCCCTTTGTCCACCTTCCTGTTTGCCCACCTCCCTGTTTGTCCATATGGCCTGCCTTCCCCTGGACCACCAAGACTGTCCAGTTTTTGCTGTCCTTTTTTATGATCTCTTCTCCTTGAAGTCTGGGTATTTTTTTTCTTCATTATCCAGCTCATCCCATTCTTTGATATTACCTGAGGTCTCCTGTTGCTATTTCCTCACTTAATAGTGAGGGGCCTATTCTTACTGCAGGATGGGTTCACTATAGGGCCCAGTGTTGGCAGAATTCTTGGGCCCATCTGTACTGGGTCTTTCTGATCAGTGGAAGGGCTGGTGAGTTGTTTGAATAGCTTGTATAAGTAGGGACTAGGGTACGGTGCTCCTGTTAAGAACATTCAGAGATGAGGGGCAGCTATCAACCCAGGCACCCTGAGGCCTAAGAATTGGAGATAATCACTGAAAATGAACAATAATCATAGTGAACAACATGGACGAAACTTATGAAGAAGATATTAGAATCTTGTCCAAAGCCGATGTGCCACAAATGAAATGATGAATCTAGTGAATGATCATCAATATTTTCTATCTCTGAAAAAAGACAAGCAGGCACCATGTGTCTTCTGGACAAGTTCACAACGTAGCAGCTATGGATTCAGATGTGGACTCACCTGCCTTGAGTTCAGGCTCAGGTGGCTCTAACACTATTTTGTATCTTTCCTGCAGTTTTAGGGAGAAGTTTCTGCTACCTCAGCCTGTGCCACAGAACAAGGGAATTGCAGTGCCTTCATGCTGAGCCTTCAGTTTACTCCTAACATTTGCCCAGTGGCACTTTCCCCTGTGGGTGTGAGGCCCTTGGAGACCCTCTGAATATGTACCAGATGTGTGGGGAGTTAATAGTCTTTGTAACAAACTTTGACCATGGGAGGAAGAAGCTGATGAGAACTAATTTGTCTTCCTCACTCAGAAGGATTGTTGGAGATGACTTACTTTGGCCTCTGTAAAGACTTTGGGGTATTCTGAGCCATCAGCTTGCCAGGAAGCTGTGGCCGACTCAGTACACTCTTTCTCATATTTGCTATCCTTCCTCGCCTGCCTTTTCCCTTCCTGTTTTTGCTGAGATCCTTCTTTACTCCAATAAGATGTTAGCAAACATATTTTTGCCTCAGGATCTCTATCCTAGAAGACCTGGCCTAAAACAACCTCCTATCAACAGTTCTTGCCGACATTTATTAATAGATTTGAATCTGATCAATAATCTAGATAGAACCTTCAATTAGTAGGAGATAAAGGAGACAAACGTGATGAACTAAACCATGGAAATAATATCTGTAATATCTAGATTCTGCAATCACTTAGAGCTGATGACTGAGTTTCAAGAACTATTAATTAAAAGAAACTTAACAGATTTGGTTTGGAATCTCGATTCAAGCCCAAACTTCAGCATCATGCAATAGACCTATGTCACAAGTCTGCCTATGCACCCCTTGAATCTAAAATAAAATTAAAATTGTAAAACTAGAGGCTTCAAAGATATCAGTAAAGCTTCATTTCTCAACGAGCCATTTATACACACAGGTGTTCGCTTAAGTATCCAAAACTTTGTCAGAAACTTTTAAAATAAGAATTATTAGACCAAATAAATGAATAAGTAAGCAAACAAAAATCAGATGGGACAGTATTTGGGACTTTACAGTATTAGTTGGGAGAAAGAGTCAAAGGCTGTGGTGGTTGAGAATATGTAAAATTGGTGATTAAAAGGTACAACATTCAGAATTGTGTGGCCTGTTGAGTGTTGGAGGAGATGGAGATCTCAAGAGTGTCCTCGGAATTACTCAACTCAGATGATGATGCCTCTTATTAAAATAAGGGACAAGCTAAAGGAAAGGAAGTTTCATTCTATTGGAGCTTAAGATTACTGTGGGTCAGTCAGATAGTCAGAAAGAGATGGATATTGACAGTTTCAGGCTGGACAGAAACCTGGGGTAGGAAGGTTGCATAAGGTGGTTTGTGATTGAGCTTTTACCCCATGTCTTTATTTCAAATCTTGTTTTTAGGGAAGCTGAGGCTGAGGCTGATGTAGTCTCCTGGAAACATAGCAAGGAAAGGTAAGAATGATTTATTGAGTTGGCCACCACTACAGCAGCTAATTGCCCCATCCCATGAAAACTTCAGGAAAGGTTTCAGCATTACCTAGGGGCTTCATTGCTCCCTTAATCAAGTGTTGCCAAGTGTGGCGTTCTATTTTAAACATGTGTGAGCACAGAACATGTTTCCACACAAATCTATGTGGCAATGTCAGAAGCTGCAGGACAGGAAGCTAGGTGGGTGAGATGATCATGCTGGGGTTGCCGCAGTGTGAAACTGGTAACTCTAGCAATGGCTCAAAAGAAAGGTGAGGTCAAAGGGTATGAAAGTGGTGCCCAAATGTTCCCAATATACTCAAGGGAAGTATACAAAGTAAATATAGTTGCACCCCTAGGGATCCCAAACTTTTAAGAGACATGTAAAGTAAAATGTCTAAACAGATAGTTTAAGGATTAATAGTAAAGGAAAGAACAGTTTCCATAAACCTTAAGGGAGTTTTTGAAGACGGGATTATAAAATGATCAAACACAGCACAAATCAAATAAGATGAATTGTAGACTATGAATTTGGGAAGTCATTAGCTAAAGTCTGGTCCCTGGAACAAGAAAAATAAAAGCAAGGCTATCACATGCTAAACAGTAAATGGATTGTGATCTCAGTAGATCAGTGACGTTAATATATTTGTATACTTCTGTCATATGCACTACTACATTGCAGTATATGTCAAACATTCCCAAATGAATGTCATAAAAAACTTAACATTTATAACAGTACAAAACCTTTCTCTTCACTAAAAATGAAAATATTTATTTTAGTCTGATGTGAATATAAGTGCTCTGTATTCTAAAGTTTGTTTCTAACACTCTGTGACACAGCATTTTTAAAGATCAACTTCTAAGTTTGTTTTGATTCTTGGTTTTAAGGGTTGTCATAGCTGAGAAAGATATTTTTCAAAGACTGGTAGCTCCAAATGAAAGAACTATACAGTTGGCTGTTCTTATTAAATCATGAAACTCACCATATAGTACCAACCACCAATTATGTAAAACTCTTTGACACGCTTCTGGAAAATTCCCATTTCCTGTCACTCAGTTGTTGTAAACTAATTGGAAGGTGTTGCATTTCTACATTTCTAACCAATTAGTACAAAACCTCCTGAAAACATAATCTTCTGACCTGTTTAAAGCACATCTAGATTTTAGCATGCAGACACAAGACATTTTAGATACTGTTTTCCAGAATAAAATCTCAACACTGGAAAAATGGCCAAAAGTCTACTTTTATACTCTTTTCATACAATAAATTTCTTCTCCATAAGCAGTTATTTTTCTTCTTTTTAAGCATCGTTACTTCACTTTTACCTTACAGATACAGATTTCTCTAAGAGAATCCAATTGTGTCGAGGTCAGCAAATGTGGAACATTTGACATTTTTAAAAAGACAAATGTTTAACTCTTTTACATGAGATAGATAGTAATGAAAAACTCTCATACCAAAGACATTTTCTAGTTCTAATTTCAAAGAATCATTAGGCATCAAAGTCTTGTTTTCGTGAAATTAGTCCCATCAATGATATCCTCTAACACAATGTACACTGCTTTAAACTTCTTTCTGGAAACTCCCTGTTTGTGAATGATGCAATAAATGAATTTCACCTCTGATATATCTGTAAACTCACCCTGGTATCAACAGTGGTTACACTTACATTTTTCTTGCAGGGGTTATTTAATGTGAACTGTGGCTCACAAAAGTAATTTCAGGGTTATATCATTTTTTGAAGTAGAATCTGGCAGATACCGCAATCTGACACATGTTCAAAACATTTATACTTTCTTCCAAACTGTATAGCAACCTCCTACACTATATAATTTGTTCTAAACCTCATTTCTTCAAATCTTCAGTATTTGCTGCGTATCTGCCAACAGTGTTTGATAGATACATTTGGTTCTATTGTTTCCAGTGTATTCTAGCAATTTCTATTATGGTAGAAGGAGCCAAGTGTTTCCCCAGCAGTAAATAGATTTTTATCTTTCACTGCTAAACATTTTATTGCTAAGTTCAGTGAAGCTTTGGAGTATCTGAGTAAGAATTGCATAATTCAACAGGACACTGACAGAATTGTAGACACATGTACTGTATACTCAATATAAACTTAGGATTAGCAAGACTTTAAAAATATTAACATAGCAAGGTACTGTGTATACTTAAGGAAGGGATTTATCTGCTATTGTTAATGGCAAATCTTACCCTAATAGTCTTGACAATTTCAATTAGCCCCTTAGCAGATTTCTTGGGAGAACTGATTAATATTTGACTTCATAGTATGGTTATTGATGAACCATACTTTGAGTAGAAATGGTAAGCTTCGCAATTCTCGTTTTCGGGTACTTATTAGTTTCTTCAATCTGTAGTTTCACTGTAGAATTTTTTTTTTAAGAGATGGGTCTTGCTCTGTTACTCACACTGGAGTACAGTGGCACAATCATAGCTCACTGTAACCTTGAGCTCCTGGGCTTAAGTGATGTTCTACCTCCTGAGTGGCTAGAACTATAGGCGCATGTTACCATGCCCAGCTTCACTATAGAAGTCTTTACATTGTATGCCTGCCCAGGTTGTGGGGATTTGTTTAGTTAAAATCAAGTAATATCCATCAATCCACCTAGAATGATACATACATTGCTGTAGGTGAAAGCAGATTTGAACTTGAGAGAACCCCAACCAGCATGTCTAACTGGAGAATGCCCTCTTCTCTTGTCTAACATGTCCAAGGTACCCTTAAAGGGAAGAAAAAATAATTTCTCTCAACCCTCATAATTTTTTAGGGAGGACCTACTCTTGCAACAAAAGATGATTAAGAAAAGAAAAACAAACTCTTTAACACATACAGCATTCATCGTATAGGAGAAAAGTAAACCAAGACAATGACTTGGAGTCCTGGACTATATACGATCTTTAGCAAAGAACAATGTATTTTAGAGATGAAACAGGACAAAGAAGAAAGCAGTCCTGGACCTTGAAGGCAGGAAACCTGTAGGAAAGAGTAAAGTCTGCTCCTAGATTATTCTGGCACTCTATCTCCAAGCTGGTACAAGTTTTAAAGGAGAATTTACATCTTGTCTTTAGGTGGGAAATAGGGGAAGGCAGGTAGAAAGACCTTTTGTCTTTGTAAATCTGTTCTGCTTTTAGGCAGAGAGAAGGCAGAACACCCCTGCTTCTTAACTATCTCCAGCACAATAATTCTTCATGTTGAGGAGGCATACTCTGGTTTCCTCCACACTTGACCAACAGATACCCAGATGAGCAAGGGTCAACTTAGAGATCCAGTGTGTTGATGAAAAAGCAAAACTGTGTAAAATATCTGAAGAGGTTTATTCAAAGTCAAATATGAATGACAATAGCCCAGGGTACAATCTCGAGGTCCTGAGAACATGTGTCCGAGGTGATTGGTTGCAGCTTGTTTTTATACGTTTTAGGAAGACAGAAGTTATAGGCAAAGACATAAATCAATACAGGTAAGGTATACATTGGTTTGACCCAGAAAGGTGGAACATTTCTAAGTGGGAGATACTTACAGGTCATAGGTGGATTCAAAGATTTTCTGATTGGCAATTGTTTGAAAGAGTTACATTTTGACTAAAGAATTTGACGTCAGAAAAAAAAAATGCTTGTATAAGATAAGGGAAGTTGTGGAATCCACAGTTCTTGTTATATAGATGAAACCTTTAAATAGCAGGTTTCAGAGGGAATAGATGGTAAATATCTCCTTTCAGACCTTAAAGGTGTCAGACTCTTAGTTAAATATCTCCTGGAGCTGGAAAAAGTCCTAAGAAAGGAGATTTTCTACAGATGAAAACTTCCTTAAGAGACGACTTTTGTGGGGCCATTCCAAAATATGACAAAAATATATGTTGGGGTAAAATATTTCCTTTAGGGCCCACTGTATGTTATGTGATGCTATACCAGAGTCAGGTTGGAATTTGGTATCTCATTGCCACAGAGTCTTGTTTTGTCAATCTTATGACCTCCATTTCAATGTGAATGCTACTTAGTTGTGCCTAAACTCCAAAAAGGGAGGGAGCATAAGGAAATGTGTCTGACCTCCTTTCCCATCATGGCCTGAAATGTGGTTTTTCAGATTTCCTCTGGCCAAAAGGGAGTCCATTCAATCGGCCAGGGGGCTTGCAATTTTATTTTTGGTTTACATGTGTCTTTATCAGAAGTTATCAACATTAAAGTCTTCATATGCCCCAGTGGATTTTATTGGGGTAGACTGAGGGTACTTCCACCCCAATTTGGACTCTACTGGTATCGTTAACTGGTTTTGAGAGCTTTTTTTTTCTTTTTTGAGGAAATTAGTGATAATAAAGAAACAGGAAGTTGGAAGTCTATTTCAACTAGATGAGGGAGGCTAGATGAGTGTTAGGCTGAGGAGAGGGAATCAATGGAAGAAAAATGAAAGGTGCAAAAGGAAGGATAATTGATAATGTTAGGGAAAAAGAAGGGGAAGATTAAGATTTAGAAGACACAGGGAAAGATTTGCCTTTTCCCTGAGAAGAGGCCACATCCAAAAAGGAACAGAAGTTGAAGGGCAGATCCTAAGTAACTCTAGGGACACAGGTAGAGAGCTGAGGTTCACACTTGGGCCCATGTTTTATAGAATAAGATCAAAGTCTGAATTCACAAATATTGTGGCTTATTGTCATACAAATAATTTTTCTTGGGTTCACAATACTTTAAGAAGGTAAGAATGAGCGCAAATCTCACAGGGAAAACACCCAATAGACATTAACCACATAGTGAATAAGTTCCAAAATAAAGCTCTAGTTGTTCAGTTAGGATGGAAGCAGACTCTGTGGAAAGTAAAGTCTGAGGCTCAAGGCATATCTTTATATAAGCAGCTCTCTGATGGTATTTGTCACAGTGCAGATCTGTGACAACACACAAGGTCCCTCAAGGCTAGAGGGCAGTGCCAGTGTTGGCAGGAGGCTTCAGAGAGTAGCTTTAAGGTTGATCACGTATGGCCCTGCTGTGACCTGAGCTGTAGGTCCTTCAGAGAAGCAGCTGACAGTGCAGTCTGTCACAGCAAACACTCGGTCTTCAGAAAGACAGCTGATAGAGTATAGCCTGCCACAGTCCAAGTTCTCAAAGTTTCTGTCAACTTTTGAGTTTCATGTAAATTTTGAAAACTAGTAGTTGAGGTCAGTAACTCACATATGGGGTCTGATAAGGTATGGCATCACATTCCTTAGAGGAGGGGGACTTTACTCCAAGTTTTCACATACAGAGTCTGACAAAAATCTCACATTCCTAAGGGTAGGGAAGGAATACATTCCAAGTTCTTATTACGGCAAAACATGCATCATTCAGGTAGTAAGCTCAGTGTTTGAAATCACTTCAGAGGTACATAACATCATGTTCCTTCCAAAACTAGAGGCAGGGATGGATGCTGAATAAAAAGGCACAATGTAGGAGGTTTGTGAAGAGAGGTTTGTAAATAGCTAGTGCCTGCAATGAGAACATTAACAAAGGCTACAAGTTCCCTTTCAACTGCAAGATACTCACCTTATTCCTCCTCTAAGAGCTAATTGGTTTATAGGGGGGAGGGGAAGCTATGATTGGAGTAGCCAAGAGATCCTGCAGCCAGAAGAGAATGACTCCACATAGGTAAGCAGGTTCCCTGGTGCCCAGATTTAAGATGATACCAAATGCAAGACACTTCCATTTTCCAATGAGACGTTGCAACTGCTTTTCTGGACACCTCAAATATACAAACTTTTAAGACTAAAGAAAAACTTTCAAATGTCTACCAACTGTATAGTTATATATACATTTTTAAATGTCTTCGTGATTAAAAAATTTTGTTCTAGTCTCATTTTGTAAAATTCACTCATTTATATATAGCTTTCACATTAGCATTGTCATCACTAGTGACAAACTGAGTCACCTAAGTTTTCCACAGCTCATGTGCTCTTAGTCATAACAGACATTATTTGAATCAAGAAACTTGATCCCGAGCCACAGGATTCATTTACATGATATAAATACCAGTCTTTACCCCATTCCTCCAATGATTATGGATTTGTGTTTCTTACAGTATAACTCTATTGCTTTTTAAAATGATCTTTCAAAAGTCTATTTATGATGCATATAAAAATTTGATTGTGAGGACATAGGTGTGCCCCCAAAATAATTATTGAATTGGTGTTACTGTGGGAGAGAAACTGTTCCCTTCCTTTGTCAATTCTGTCAGATGACCTCTAGCACAGTCTTGAACCAGCATTGATTGAGGACTTTTCCAGTTAATATGTCTCCCCCAATGGCACTTTATATTAATTAAGAGATTGCACCAGAATGGAGTCTTTGTAAATATGTGCATTTAATTTGACTCCATCTTTTCTGAGGGATGAGTTTTTGAGGGACAATTCTGACATCCAGGCATATGCCCATACATTCTTCATAACCCACAGTCCCAGCAGCATGCTGTGGGACACATGGTTACCTTTTAGCAATTAGTCACTATTATAATAGGGTTAAAAGATGAGTGTGCGTATGAGTGTTCTCTGCCTTGTATTCCTCATCACTGCCATCCCCCAAGCTTCTGGGCCTTATTCAGATTTGAGTAATAAGAGGAAAACATGAGAATCAGGGAAATTGTATTTAGAAAGAGTAAAGTTTGCTGCCAGGAGAATAAAATTATTGCAGAAGTTAAAAAGGGAAGAAATACTGGGAAGAGGAAGAGCTCATTTGAGGGTAGAACAGAACTTAGAAAGGAGCTGCCTACTTTGGGGGATGAAGAAGGGCATCCATGGGGAGGGTGTTTAAGATGTCTTACTGAGCAAAAAACGTCACTTTACTCCTTGAGATTTTACTCGGTTTTAAGATAGCGTAGTACTTGTGATGACTATTGTCAGATTCTGTTCCTTTGAAAAGACTCCAAGCAGAGATTGGAGCCTGCAAGACCTATGTGTAATGGTAATAGGTTTGTCACCTGGTGCACAGCAAGTCAATACACCAGGACACTGAGGGTTGCAGTGAAAAAAGTGTTTAATCATAGGGTTGCTAATTGAGGAGACAGGAGGAAACCTTAAATCTGCCTCCCTGAGAGGTCTGAGGATAGGAGTTTTAAAGAGATCTGGGCAGATGGTGGAATTGATGGCAGGCTGAGGTGTGGGGCATTGCTGATTGGTCGAAGTGAAAGGTCAAGTCATGGGGCAGGGAAAGGAAGAAACATTATCCTAGTGCCAAGTTGGTTCCTTGGTGGGAGTCTTCAGACTAGTTGGTGTCAGCTATTCTTCTGGAATTCAAAGTCTGAAAAACAACTTAAGCAATATTTGAGCAAAAGTCTTGTTGTTCTAGCTTCAAAGATTCTATGGAAACCGTGGAGAAGCAAGTGGTCAGCATACTATGCAACTCTCAGTAGCAGCAAGGAAGTGGGTCAAAGTGCACTAATGCAACCTGATTAGTGTTTAACTATAGTTCTGCTTAGATCCTGGCTTGTAATTCTCATTAACCCTGTGACTGTGGTTTCATTCCCCCAATGACTCGTTCATTCCCCAATCCTGAGGCGGGAATCGGGTGCTCTGTCTGCTTCCTGCTGACAAGAGGCACAGGTGGGGGCACCATGATCAGGATTAGAGAAATAAAAAACTGCAGGCATTAATGAGTGCCAGTCTGGGGTTCTTATCCTGCATAATGAAAACATTAGAGCTCTTACCTAGAGTTTTGGCACAACATTTCATGGAACATCGAATTATGAGGTAAGCTATGAGCACTCTTAATAAAAGGGAACATCCTAATTTTAGGAGCCCTTGTCAAACTGATCAAAAGCCAAAAGTTTCCAGGAGAAAAGGTCAGAACATCAACTGGATAATTCCGAGTCTTCTGGAGAAAACTGCTGCAGACAGGTCGCCTGTTGTCTAATCTTGCCAATGTGGGTTTTAACTTCAGCTGGGGCATTGATACATACATAGCAAATTGTGTTCGGGGAAGGGAGGTTTTTATTATATTCTATGGTAAAATTGGGAACAACCATAAAGTTTGTTACAAGAATGACTAAAAGATCAGTATGACCATGAACTGAAAAACATTTGGGATGGCATATTCAGCAACCAGTTAAATATCCAAAAGAGGCCTAAGTCTGCATAACTGTAACTATGAAGTTTGCTTTCTTGATCCTTGTACTTATGTGGAAAGATGTGATATAAACCAAAGTCATGTTAATTGGTTCCTAGAGGGACAATTAAAATATATAAAAATGTTTTATATGTCCAATTCAATCCAAGCTATGAATAGAAATTCTCATGTATCTTCAATGAAATAAGGATTCTAATGTGCTTAATTATTACTATAATCCAGCTAACAAACAAAACATCCATGTAAGTTCAAAATGAGTAAAAAATTTGATTCCTAATAGTATTTAATAATTTGAACCAAGGGAAGAACCATAAATCCCAGATGAGATCAGGGAAATTGCTGGATAGGTTCTGGGGTTTGTCTCTAAGGTAGTAAAGTACTTGACTCATCAAAAGTAAAATAGCAATATTCGCTGAAGAAAGAGTCATAGCATATGGGTGTCTAAACATAGAAATACATGGAATTACTTTAGCATGGCAAAAAAAATATCTAAAATGCATAAAACTCCTGCAACTATGATAATCAAAGAAATTACAAAATAAGTGTGTGGCCTAGGCATTTAGCAATGTGGAGATGGATAACCTAACTTTTTACATAGGGTGAGGATGATAGTAATGAATCCTAAAACACTTAATGATCAAAGTCTAAGGGGTCAGGCTACCCATTAGTGGGAAGCAAGGGAAGCTTAAGTTGTAAAGGCCAGTATTTTTATTGGGTCTTTTTCTTAGAACTGTGAAGTTGGTCAGGGTTCATGCATCCATTTAAGGATGGGAGAGGGATAGAGCAGCCTCTGAAAGACTCACCTTAGGACATGGATTAGGTGGGATAAGCTTAACATGACAAGGCTCAGTTCTCCCAAGTTTCTCAGAGGAGTAAGTCACCAGCATCACTTCATATGGTCCATTCCACCAGGGCTTCAGTTGATTGTCAGGGTGCTGGTGGTTTCTCCATTTCTAATAGGACCCCGTCTCTAGGCTGAATATGATATAGAGGTACATCAGTTGAAAACAACAATCTGCTAGAAGCAAACATGTCATTTGGCAGAGTCAAATCTAAGGATTGCACATATCTAATAGCGTCTAGCTCTTTAATGTGTATGCCATTAGGGTCTTTCATTTTAAGGGAGGTGCACAGAAAGGGTCTTCCATATGAGGTTTTGAAAGCACTCAACTTGAGCCCACTTATAGGGATCATTCTTCTGAGAAGGACAATGGGCAAAGCCTTATCCCAGGTTAGGCTGGTTTCCTGACAAATCTTAGCTAAAGTCTTTTTTAAGGTGTGATTCATCTTTCCCACAGGCTTTGTTAAATACCCAAGATATTTAACCTAGGGCTGTGAGATTTGAACCTCTTTCTTGGATACCTTGTATACTCATGTGGCCACAAATTTAGAGTTAGTCCATGGTGTCTGATTAGAGGCCTCCCCAGTTGTGTTAGCTTCTCAAAGCTGTATGGAGTTTCCAAGTTATACCAAGGGCTTGTGAAATATCCTTAGTGACCTTGGCCGCAAAAGTGGTACCATTGTCACTATGAATAGAAATTGGAAGGCCAGGGATAATTTCCTCAAGTAGAGTCTTAGCTTCAGATGTCTTCTTTGTTTTGCAAGGAGATGCCTCAATACATTTTGAAAGTATCTACAAACACAAACATATACTTAGTTTCCTGCCACCCTTGGCATCATAGTGAAGCCAATCTGCCATTCCTTGGTTGACCCTTCATCCCACACCTAACCTTCTACGTCAAGGGTGGAGGATGAGCTTTGGGATTGTTTCAAGCACAAATGAGATGCTCTGTTCAATAGTATTCATATGTGTCAATAATATATTTCTGAATCAACTGGAGGGTGGCTTCTCTGCCATAATGCATCATGAATATGCCCAATAATACCATCCATGGGGTGTTCAGGTGCCAGGACTACTCTTCTTATTATATATCCATCCATCCTGGGTTTGCTGATTAGAGCCAAACCTCCAATCAAGAGTTCTTTTCAGGTCCTCCTCCAAGTATGCGCATGGATCAAGATCATGATTTATTTCAGATATGAATGGCATTAATAAAGTCTTGAGGACCTTCTCTCTTGCTGCCATCTTTGCAGCTTTATCTGCCTATTTTTTTTTTCTTTTGCCAAAAAACTGTGTGTTGATAGCCAGGTAAGTGAACTATGGTCGCTTTTTTAGGGACCAGGGCTGCCTCCAACAGAGCTAAAATGTTCTCAGCATACTTAATTTCCTTGTTACCAAAGGTTAAAAGTCCCCTTTCCTTGCAAACCTCCCCGTGAGCACAAGCAACAGAAAAGTTATACGTAGAATCCATATAGATGGTAACTCATAGGTCTTTACTTAGTTGGAGGACCCAGGTCAGGGTGATAAGAGTTCCGCTTTCTGTGCTGATGGCCCTGGATGAATTGCTCCAGTTTCTATACCTTGCTGATGAGTTACCATAGCATATCAGCTCTTCTCTGTCCCTGGTCCATGAAGCTGCTTCCATCTGTGAACATCTCTAGTATAAAACACATGGATTCAGATCCTATCTTAGGGAATAAAGTGACAGGATTTGGGGTGGAGACAGCTCTTACTGTCACATTTGGGTTATCCAGGAAGATAGCTTTATATTTACGTAGGCTTCCACAGGTCAGCCAATAGCTTCCTTTCTGTTCCAGTAAAGGAAGTACATAGTGAGGGGTATGCACTGGGGTGGGCTGGCCCAAAGCAAACTTTTATGTTTTCTGAAGAAGGTCACAAGTGGCAGCAACAGCCCAAAGGCAAGATGGCTATCCCCTTGTGACAATGCCCAAATGTTTTGAAAAACAGGCAACTGGCCTCTTGAAGTTTCCTTGGGTCAGCACTTCTAAACCCATTCCTTGCCTTTCATGTACAAACATGTCAAAGAGTTTCCAAAGGTCAGAAAGCTCTAATGCCAGATGGTTAGTGGCTTTTCTTTAATGGTCAAAAAGCCTTTTGGCAATCCCCAGTCCATTCTAAGTGTTCATTATATCCTCCTTTTAGGGCATTGTACAAGGGCTTTGCTATGAGTCCAAAATTAGGCATCCAGATATGACAAAGCACAGTCATGCCTAAAACGTCCCATAGCTGCTCCCAGGGGGTAGGCCTGGCAACTCTAGCAAGAGCTTCCTTTCAGTCATGAAGCAGATTTCTCTGCCCTTGTGAGAGTTCAAACCTAAGGCTGTGAGATTTGAACCGCTTTCTTGGATTCCTTGAATATCCTCATTTGGCCAGAAAATTTAGAGTTAGTATGGTGTTCTGATCAGAGGCCTCCCTGGTTGGGAGTCCCAATTTTTAATTGCAGATCCCAGATATCCTTAGTGAGAATTTCCTCAAGAATTGTTGGAGGGCTTTTAAAGTCCTGGGAGAGAACAATCCAATAGTACTGCTGTTTTACCTTAGTATCTGGGTCCTCCCATTCAAAAGAAAACAATTCCTGTGACTCTGGACTCAGAGAATGCAGAAGAAAGCATTCTCTGAGTCTAAGAAAGCATTCTAAGATCTTTCAATCTAAGACTGTAACCCTGCAGTTAATCAGTTAAGGTTGTGAGTCATATATAAGGATTGAAGACCCTTGGATAAATGTCTTCTACAATTTGACTAATGGCTCTCAAGGCCTGAGCAAACTTATGTTCTTCAGTCTAGGCTTCTGGACCAGCAAGGTAAATGTGTCATATGGAGACTGGAAAGCTCTAAGAAGTCCGAACTGGAGGAAACTGGACAGCAAAAGTTGAATACCTCATCGTGCCCATTTCCTCAATGGGTATTGTCTCAGATTAGACAGTGTTGTCCCTGCACTAGCTTTGTCCTGCACTGGTGTTGCAGGTTTTGCCCTCCCTGGCCTCCATTCCAACAGTGCATTATGACTAACCTCTTTTATCAATTCTTCTGGGATGAGATGGGGGCAGGAAAGCTGATGGCTCATTCAACTGAACTACCAAAGTATACTATGGCTCTGCTAGTACAGCCTTGTTTGCATGAAAGTTTTGTTATGCCATGATTTTACTTTTTTTTTCTGTATTGGCTTATTTTGCCAAAGCAATGTGAAATGTACATAAGGGATTTAATCCCATTTTTCTTCTCTCCTATAGAACAGTTCAAACAGCAAAGATTACAGTATTATAATTAAGAACCATTTTCTGGCTACCTTTCTCCATATTCTAATAGGTACTAGGGCCAGGCTATTCTACAAAAGTAAATCATTTCCTTTCTTTTTGTGAGTTCATAGGTGAAGGATGCCAAATTTTTTAAGATGTAGCCCAATGGGCTGCTCGGAGAAATGAAATTAGCATTTCCCATATCAGCCAAGACAAAACTATACTGCATACATAACAAGAACACAAATGCCAGTTGCTCTACTCAGTGCCCAGATTCAGCCCAGCAAGGCTCAAACTTGCCTTTCATAAGTACCTTGATGCTGTTAATCTATGCAAGTTGGGAAAGGTTAGCCAGTAATCTAGCAAATGGCACTCAGTATGATAGAAAGAGAGAGCAAGTGAAAACCTGAGTTAGGCTACCCTGCTCCTGTTGACTACTCCTTCAGGGCTCATGGGATGCAACTGGCAAGACAGAATGGGTTCCCCAAGTCAGGCCTGCTGAGCTTCCACTAGCGATTCCTTTGGGATTCCCACACAATGAGACAAGACAAAACAAACACCATGCCTCACAACTCAAAGTTTCAAAACCAAATTGCAGAACTGAGATGAGACCTGGAAGAGCCCACAGCTACTTCTCTTAGGTAGTTCCCTTTATTCCCCTTTTAGTTGGGAAAAGTTCCCTTCAACAGAGCCCTTTCTAACAAGGAGGATCAACAAGATCTCGAGAGAGACCACCCTACAACTTACAAGTTTTATATTTTTGCCTTGGATTAGTATGTTCTCTTTAGGGCTGCACTATCCCTTGATAGCTCTATGTGCTTAACATGGTGTGATATTGTAAAATATATATTCGTTCTTCATCCCTGTTTCCTGGAATCTCCGGAGTGAAAATAATGTCTCTCGTATGCTAATAATATGACTAGTGTTTCTACATTGCTTCAGGATGGGGACTGGTCACTAGAAAGACTAAGGTATGAATAGAGGATTAGAACTTTAAGCCTTACCTCCTCATCCTCCCAGGAGAAGGTAGGGACTAAAGGTTAAGTTGATCATCAATGGTCAATGATGTACAAATCATGCTTATATAGTGAGTAGGGCTCAGAGGGCTTCTGAATAGCTGAACACATGGGTGTGCCTGGAGGGTGGCACATCCAGAGAGAGCATAAAAAGGCTGATCCTTTCTCACGTGCCTTGCCTCATGCATCTCTTCCGTCTGGCAATTCATTTGTAATGAATGGGTACTTATCTTCATATCAAGATCTGTTTCCAGATAAAGCAACCTAAGCTTCAAAGTATATATTGCATTTCTCCCTATACAAACAGGATCTGTATCTCGGGATTTAACAAGAAAAATGGTATTCCATTATACATGAAATCTCATAGTAGAAAGAAAATAGGTTGTATCCCTAAACCCCTGTTTGATTTGTAGAAGATCTTGGATATTGCAAAGGAATATGGGACAAGGGAGATGCAACAAAGAAAATAAAATCTCTTGATTACTGGTCCAGTTGGGTCCTAGCAGGAAAAAGATGGCATACTTAATGGGCTTGCTAGGATGTTTAACAAAGGGATTCTTTAAAGAGGTGGAGGCAAGGTTGAGGGAACTAACAAAGAATGGTGAACCCCCATTGGAATAACTACAGAGGAGAGCACTTACCACCATCAGGACTCAAAGGGGTCTGTGGGGGAAGTTATTACTGGAACCTAGCAAAGCTGTACCCATGGAAAGAGTAGGTAACTCAGCAAAAGCTGTGGCTCTTGGTAGAAGAACACAACACAGCCTAAGATGGCCTTGTAGGGAAGGGAGAAGAGGGAATAAACAGCCCATTTTGTTGTTTCTCCCACCCTTGACCTCCTGTGAGCACCTCCCACGGGGTATAAAAGCCACGGGGTGAGTGTAGCACACAGCTGTGCCACCAACGCCCCCTACAAGACAGGCTTGCTTCCCAGGAACAGAAAGTCATTCACTCAAGGTCATGTGCAATCTGAAGCCACCCACTTCTGTTAACTGAGAAATGAGGCTGCAAAGACCCAGCTATGCCACCCACGCATAGGACACTGAGATGGACAATCCTTGCTTCAGAGCTCCCTAACAAACTGACCTAAGTTGGGGCTGCATAGCAGCCAGGTGGCTTTCTCTGCTTAATTCTACTTCCTCCCCTTTCTTTCACAAGTGTTGATGCCTAATAAACATCTTGCATACTAAACGGTCTATGTCTCTTTCCAGAGAAACCAATCTCAGACAGCAAAGGGGATGAGTGATGCAATCACACTGGTCAGCTTCCTGTGTGTAGAATGACTTGTGAGAGATGGGGAGTAAACACAAAATAACCAACAAGTCTACACTTACCTGCCACACTTGTGCTCTCAAATGCTCTAACTTACTCTTTAAGGGAAAACAAAAAGTGAATTGGTGGCCCTTCAGTCTGAGGGCCTGGACCATTTGGGGACATCTGTAGAAATCTGGGGAGCTGTGGCAGTTGGTATGCATACCTGTCACGTACTCCGCGTGGTTTACGAGATTCTGCACACGGCTGTCATTGCATCTCCAGTGGCCTACCTACTTGTCGGCTCTGTGTGAGACTCCCCTGAGTGCTGTCAGGGAAAACTCTACAATGATGCTAAATGATGCAGCTCTAAGTGAGGTGATTAAACAGTTCAGTGACAGGAGCATCCTCTCAGGGAGAGGAGCAACAGGAGTCTCCTGAGTACACGCCTGAGTGGGTCAGAACAGGGTTCTAATAAACAGAGCTGGCTGATGGCCCAGGGAGGTGGTGAATGCACTTAGTCCCAGGAGATCAGTGTCCTGGCCAACTGTCTGGGGAGCAATTTCCTCTGCACCAAGAGGGCTGTGCACCCCAGGCCAGAGGTGGGGAGCTCTTGGATGGATACAGGTTTAAGGCATAGGCACAGTTGTCACAGCCATGCCATTTGTTCTGAGTCCCCTCTGGCCCTCATATAATTCTGCATTTCATCCAGATTTTCTTGCATTTAGAGGATGCTTCTCTTCCATATGTCAACTTTCTCCCTGTCACAGAAAGATGCTGGGACAGCTTGGGGTGTAAAGTGCTGATTAGGGGTTAACACTTGTAAAAGGAAGGGAAAGGAAATAGAAAAAAGCAGAGAAACTGAACAATATGGGAACTTGGCTGACCCTGTGGGGAACTCTGCAGTCACTCTAGCCCATTTTTGTTGGGTCAGAATGGCCAGGCTCTCTACCTCCCACCCCCGTCACTGAGCACAGGCTCAGGAGGGCATGATCTCAAGTCCTTTCTTGACAAATCTGGATAGCATATCTCTGTGTCTAAAACACTCCCCCAGCTGTGGCTCTGGTGGCCTCTAAGACGGGCTTCTGTTTGCCAAATGAGTACAGACCCCAGACTATGGATGAGGAGGATGACAGCCTCTGACTCCCTGATGAGGGAGTTTGAGGGTGGGGTGCTCCACATGGGACAATGGGGTCCTGTGACAGATCATGGCAGTACCTACTAGTCACAGGCTATGTGTTGAGGCGTGACTTGAATTTGTCTTAGAAGATCAGCTGAACCTAAACTCATAGCTTCCTTGACACATCCTGGGGCCCCTCTCCACTTCCCACCAAGACAGCAAAACTGAAATTGTAGGACACAGGCCCGTGGGAATCATCCTTGGGCAGGGAGCTAATGTATTTAAGGAACTAGATAATTAGAAAACAGCAATTAATTGAGGGTTAGTAAAACTATAGCATTTCCTAAAGGGAAGAATGCTTTCCCTCTCTGAGTCCCCTGTTTTCTTTGTGATCACCTAGACAGTAGCTCTGTGGTGGAAGAGTTGGGTTATGCTGGCTTTCTCATCATCCTTGAGATCTTCTGACCAGATGCAGTTCTCACCCATCACTCCATTTCCTGTGGATTTCTGTTTTTGTTCAAGGGTATAAAGAACAGGAGAAGCCGCACTCAGTGGCTCAGCCTGTAATCCCACGCCTTGGGAGGCTGAGGTGAGTGGATTGCCTGAGCCCTAGGGTTCAAGACCCGCCTGGGCAACTTGGTAAGACCTCATCTCTACAATAAATCAAAAAAAAATTAGCCAGGTGTGGTAGTGCACGCCTGTAGTTCCAGTTACTTGAAAGACTGAAAGGGAAGGATCACCTGAGCCCAGCAGGTTGAGGCTGTGGTGGCCGGGAGCAGCCACTGCACTACAGTCTGGGTGACAGAGTGAGACTCCAACACAAAAAAAAAAAAAAAAAAAAAAGAACAGGAGAACCATGAGGCCAAGAAAAGAATGCACTGAGCTCAGGGGCAGCTGCACTCATCTCAAGATTCTTGTAGGCATTCGCTGACTTTCCTTACCTGCAGACACTCAGTTGAGGCTGTGCTATGTGGCAGGATGAGACTCCAGGACCCATTTGTGTCTGTTTCCATCCTGCCTCAGCTGCTGCCCCAGGAGTACCCTGTCAACTGTTTGAGATGTGATATGTTCCCTACTTTTTTTTGCCCAGCTTTAGTTGGAGGGCAAATGGGAATGTGCCTGGGTGACTAGAGATTCCCAGATGCCCCTCAGGACTGATGAGCCAAGCCCAGGAGCCAGATTCCCTAGGGTCTCAGGATCCTACCCAGCTGGGGATGCCAAGGTTCTTTAGCCTAGGCTAAAGGTTCTCCCCTAAGAGCTACTCTTCCACAAAACTTGCTTTTTGTGATATCATACGCCACCTCTCGGGGTATGCCCCACTGGTAGGGACTCCTTGCAGGCATGTTGATGCCAGGAGAACCACTGGATGGCCTAAAATATTGCTTTTCAGAATAGGAAACAGATGCTGGTAAACATTCAGGCTGTTTCACTCCTAGAGGCAGAGCTGTGACTAACTCCCAAATCCCCCTTCCTCGATCAGCAGAGAGCTGCCTGCCAAGTGATGCTGCTGATGCAGAGACCTGTGGAGTTTAGCAGCAACTCACCTCTATGGATCTGTGTCAGTGAGACCCCAGTAGGAAACACGTGACTCAAACAAGCTTGAATCAGTCATAAAAAGCTGATTTCCAAAGGAGCTAATTTCAAAGCTATGGCCAGAGGATAGAATAACTATCTTAGTCTGTCTTGGGCTGCTATAACAAAAATATCATCATCTGGGTGGCTTATAAACAACAGAAATTTGTCTCTCACAATTCTGGAGGCTGGGAAGTTCAAGATCAAAGTGCTGGCAGATTCAGCGCCTGGTGAGAGCCTGTTTCCTCATTTATAGACAGTACCTCTTTGCTGTGAATTCACATGACAGAAGGGGCAAGGAGCTCTCTGGGGTCTTCTTTATCCCATTTATGGGGCTCTGTCCCCTAGGGCTAATTACCTACCAAAGAACCCACCTCCTTACACCATCACCTTGAGGGTTAGGATTTCAACATGAAATTTGGAGGGACACAAGTATTTAGACCATAGCAGGAAGCACAAGGAATGATTAATAGCAAGCACTAAAGCTATCACCACCCCTGAACCTAAAGGTATGTAGGGCCACATGGGGAGATCACCAGAACCCAGGGAGCCAGTTCTGAAAAGTCAACATTGAGTGGAGCAGTGAACTTTGGTTAAGAGCACAGCAAGCTGGAGGCGACCTTCCTTTACTTCCCTGTTCTGACATCTTGCCCAGTCTCCCCATGAACTGAACTCAGTCAGGAAACAGGGTAGAGAGCCCAATTAATACCATCCATACAGCTCTGTCTTCCAGGACAGAGAGTAGGGTGGGGAAAGGCAGAGAATTTATCTTAAGGAACAAGTGGAACACATCTGGTGCAGAGTTTTAATTTCCTCTTTGAGTGTAAAGCTCACACCCAAGGGCTGGCTAATATGCGCCTGTATTTATCTATTGCTGCATAACAAATTATACTAACTTAGTGGCTTAAAACATTTATGACTTCATAGTTTCTGTGGGTCATCTGCAGGCTTGGCTGGAGCTAGATCACCCACTTCTAGGGTGGCTGATGCACATGCTCCTGACTAGAATGACAACCTATCCTGGTTTGCTAAGCACTGTTTATATGCTGTCAATAGCTACTATGGCCTGCTATGATGGAAGAGTTGACTAGTTCACAGACCTTTGGATCTCAAACCCTGATATACAAGGGGACCACCAAAAAACCTGAGATTTATTTATAAAAACTGTGTACTTATTATTATATGTTTAAACTTCAGTCACCTTCAAAGTACTCTCTGTTTGATGCAATACACCTATCAAGACTCTTTTTCCACTGCTCAAAATAGTTTTTGAACTTGTCAACTTGGGTGCCTTTTAGTGCTTCTGCCATTTTTTTGTTTCACCTCTTCCATATCAGCAAAATGTTTCTCTTTGAGGACTTTTCTCATCCAGGGAAACAAACAAAAAATAGTCTCTCAAAGCAAGATTAGGTGAATAGGGAGGGTGGAGCATAGAAATCATACCGTTTTGGGTCAAAAACTGCTGAACACTCAGCATGGTGTGGGCCGGTGTGTTGTCATTGTAGAAGAATCAGTCACCTGTTTGCCAAAACTTGGGATGTTTCTTCCACAAATCATGATACAACCTGAAGTTTTGAGAAATCTGGTACATGACAAGTCAGAAGACTAGGGAATTAGCAGCACTGGGAGCAGCCCTTAGCCAATGACTAGCCAGAATTGATATGAACATCCTAGCTCTCTCACCCTTCTCAGGGAACAGTTGAGTTATATGTCCTGTCCTGGCTCTCAGAATTCCCCAGTGAAGGTATGCTCTGGGTGCCCACGGTGGTAATGAGTTTGGTAGTACATCATCTTCTCTTCTTTGTGTCACTTCTTCCCTCCCTTACCAGTGTTTTCCTGGGCTCATTCCAAACAAGCAACTTGCTCTCAAATATTTATCTTGGGCTGCTTTTGTCAGAACTCAAGGACACTGGGCGCTTAAACTTAAGGGGGTCTGAAAAAGCCCGAGGTTTGCCTCAGCCAGCTGATTCCAATGGCTGACTTTGATGCTTACTTGCTATGTGACTTTATGAAATGATTTTGCCCATTTTTTTCCTATAAAATGGGAGTGCTACATCTCTAAAATCCTGACTGAATTAGATGAATCACAGGCTAATAAGAAATTCCCAAGGGCTCATCTGGCATAAAACCTAAGTCTGCCCCCCTAGATAGAAACCTCTGCTTTGTTGTAAGCACCAATTTTATTAGTGTAAGCACAATACCCCTTTGGCCATCAGCCATTGACATTGAGGTCAAGTGATTAAGTAGATCAGGCAAGAGAGGGAAATGGTCAGGAAAGACCCTCTGAAAGTTTCCTGCTTTTGAAGAGCCTGAGTGAGTTTATGTATTAGGAACTTGATCCCTAATATAGCAGTGTTGGGAGATGAACAATTGGGTGATGAGGGCTCTGGCCTCATGAATGGAATATAAGGTTCTATCATTAATGCCAGTTTGGCTTTCTCTCATGAGCCTTCTCACCATGTGATGCCTTCTGCCATGGGATGATGTAGTAAGAAGTCACTCACCAAATGTAGCTCCTTGATCTTGGACTTTCCAGCCTCCAGAACTGTATAAAAATTGCATTTCTTTATAAATTACCTAGTTTCAGGTATTCTGTTACAGCAACAGAAAACATGCCCCTCTTAGATTCAAGATATCAAGGGGTTCAAGTGTAATCCTTTGGGTGCCCAAACCTGGAGAAAACTCCATCTGCCACGTTTTTCACCAATGTTTCATGTATAGTGATGCCAATCTACTGGAGTTATCCCTTAATAAGGAGAAAGAAGTACAAAGGGCATTCTAGGACATTTTAGAACACAGTAGAGACCATTTTAAGGTAGGAAGTGGTCCAGGAAGTATTTAGAATCTGGAATATAATGTACCTTGACTGAATTATTGAATTGTGCAGAGCTTAACTTCACTGCATCAACAATCCACAATTCATGCTAATTTTATTCTGACATATGCCGACCTAGCATTGCTCAATTACCTGGAATCTAACTGGTAGAACCACACGGTCATCTTGGCACTGAAATTAACACCCCATCCCAGGGTGGCACTTACAGAAAGAGAGGTGTTGAGAGATAATGGTTTCTCATGGTAGGGAATTTTAGAATCAATTAAGCATGAAGGCAAAGACTTTCAAAGGTAATTAGATAAGGTAACAGTCTAGATAATAAACATTTTAGACAATATATAGTTCATGAAGACCTCTGGAGGTAAAGAATATGAGGCAAGATTGAGATGTCAATAGATGGGCCTGAGGGCAAAAGGTAGGCTGGCAAGTTGGGCTCGGTGACTCAGCCTGTAATCCCAGCACTTTGGGAGGCCAAGGTGAGTGGATTGCCTGAGCCTGTGGGTTCGAGACCCACCCGGGCAACTTGGTGAGACCTCATCTCTACAATAAATCAAAAATTAGTGAGGCGTGGTAGTGCGTGCCTGTAGTTTTGGCTACTTGGAAGGCTGAGGCGGAAGGATCGCTGGAGCCCAACAGGTCAAGGCTGTGGTGGCTGGGAGCATGCCACTGCACTCCAGTCTTAGTGAAGGAGTGAGACTCCAACTCAGAAAAAAAAAAGTAGACAGACAGAAAAAGGTCTTATGAGAAAGAGCTTAAGAACATAAGGAAGCTTTCAGAAGAGAAGGCTGGATGTCCAGGCACATGGCCTTCAAATCAGTCTTAGGTTTGAATTTGACCTACCTGCTTACAAGTTTAGAGCAATTGGGAAATTTTCATGATTTCCATTCTAATAATCAGCTTTTTAATATATAAAATGAGGATTCATAACTACCTCCTAAGGTTTATAGCAGCCACTTAAGTAGAATGTTTAGTACTCAGCAAATGGTCACCAAGTGGTTGTCACTGCCATCCCATGTCCTTCAGGCTGACCTACAAAAGAGGGGTGACAGTCTGTATGACCCAAAAGGAGAAGTTATAGGGAGGCATATCTGTCAGACATTACAAGGCCTGTCTGAATAATAGAATGGATCTCCTGGGAGTCAGGGGACTCCTCCATTGGGACTTTTAAGAAGTAGCTACTTAAGACTCAGGGTTTGACTGGGCTGCTATAAGGACTTTGAGACTGTCTTGGGTGGTATCCAGATGAGAAGACACTGAGGTCACTGCAAACCCTGTGAGAGATATGTGCTAATCTTGTTTTTCAGACTCACTAGGCTTTGGGTAGACCCTGTTCTTACCAAAAGCTGTAAAACAATTTTGTTTCTAAACCTTCTTCTGTTGAAATCTTGTTGTATTTCATTGCCTAATCAGGGATTTTTATTAGAAAAAGTGAGGTAGATAATAGGTATAAAAAATGTTTTGACCTCCTTCTTCAAATCTAAGAAAAAACCAAATTACATCTCAGCAAATTTATAACAAATTGAGGTTCTGCATGTAGCCGTGCCCACCCTAGACATGTACTTGAACCTGTGTAAATTAAATTTTAAACGCGCCAGGAGAGAGCTTGCTGTTTAAATCACATCGGAGGATGATTCTCGTGTTAGAGGATTCATAATAAGATGGCTGGATTTGTGTATATTAGATTTAAGGTGACTTGTGAAACCATTTTCCAATTACTTCTTATTATAAAATGAGAGTTATGTTCTTAGAGGAAGGATTTCTAGGATCATTGACTAAGTGTGGGAGAGAGAGTTAGGAAAGGGCTCATTCAAATCCTGTAGACCCCTGGTTTTACCATAGAATGTCTTGACCTTCCCTTCACTGATCCTATCTTGGGAGTCTTCTGGTTATATATATCTGACTTAACTACTAGCTGCGGCAGAATCTGTTAGTAAGTCTCTCATTTCCTTTGGACCTTAAGAGTACTCAGGGCTGACTATCAACTGTCAGTGTCTGTACCTCTGTGCCTGACACCTCTTTCTGAAATTGCAGGGCAATTGACAGCAAACTCAAAGCACTAGGCAATTAACATTCCCTAAGAGCTGCCCTCAACCAGTGATAGGCAGGAGCATAAATACCCCGCATCTATCTGTCCATCTATCTATCTATCTCTGGCATGTTCTCTCTCACACATGCACACACCCCTTTCCCCCACCTGGGTAAGAATTCTGAGGCATTAATTTTGCACCATTATCCGGGGTCTCCAAGACAAGTTAATTTCCAGTTGCCCTTGTCCTTTGTGATTTTATTGGCTTTCTCCCCTCGCCTGTGTCACTACATTTGCCCTTACCAGTTCCCCTGTACCTTCTGAATAAACTATTGACATTGCCAATTTCTTACCAGTCATATACTAGCTTATTGAATATCAGGCCTCCTTGTGTGTGTGAGTGCACCTGCACTTTCTCTGTCTCCAGAGTTCCTGAGGAAGAACAGGGCTGCCCTCAAACTATGCCGTGGTAGTGTCCTGAGATTGGGACTGGAGAACTGTTTAAGGGAAGCTGCCAAGGGTCCACTTAGCCATTTGCTAAAGACTCTCTTGTAAGAACCAAGACATAGATTACTGCAGGGACATATTATCAGTCTTCCATAATCAGCCTCCTGCCTACCATTTATGCCTGGAGATGTCTAGAAACAAGACTTATGTGACTTCTGTTATCTACATCAAAGACTGTAACCTCCAGACTTACTTCTTAACCCAAAAAGAGAGCCTTAAATATACCCAGCTTCTCAGCCTTTGAGGTCACACCCGTCTATGAGTGTTGGCCCCTTTCTGTCTGTGGAAAGTGGATAATATACTTTGCTTCCTTCTCCTTTGCAATTATTTGCATTATTCCTGCAGCACTGGTCTGCCTTGCCTCAGTTTACCCTTTCAGAAAGATATATGAATTTTTCTAGATTCTTAAAGAGAGTCTTTAGCATCTGTGCCCTTGTGTTGTCCATTTGAGGGGTGCTACTGTGTGGGTATCTGCTACTGTACTAGTTTTCTTCTGGTTTCTAGACGGTCCTCCCTTTCCCTATACCCACAAACTTGTTGTGGAGAAGGTTCTTGGCTAAAGGTTTAGCGAAGTTCTTGGCCAGGTGCAATTGCATGGTTCTGTAATGTCAGCTACTCAAAACTGAGGCAGGAGGCTCACTTGAGCCCAGGAGTTGGAGACCAACCTGGGCAACATAATGAGAACCCATCACTTACAATTTTTTTAAAGAAAAAACAAATAAAGCCTGGTATGGTGGCACATGCCTGTAATCCCAGCTACTCCAGATGCTGAGACAGGAGGATCCCTTGAACCCAGAGTTCAAATCTAGCCCATCTTGGGCAACATAGTGAGACCCTGTCTCTAAAAAAAGTTTAGCAAATTCTGTCTTTATTTACTTACTTGTTTATTTATAGTTTTATCTAGACATTAAGATGAACCAAAATATGCTTGCTTTTAAGTGATGCATGGTTTCTCTACCCACCCTCGCCCTAAGAAGGCTCATCCTATTGGAGAGAATCGAGGGAAACTGAGGCAGCTACATCTTTGTGTAGAAGTTCTTATCAAAATGTCTTATGTCTACTGACCTTTTCATATAAGATGCCCATTTCTTCACCCTACTTTCCTCTATTGTTAATATCAATTCTGTTCATTGTTATTATCACTGTCCACTAAAGCCTCTTGGTTCAAATTCAGAAAGCATGCTAATTGCTCTCATCTCAACAGAGGTAAAACCCATTCTGTAGAAAAATCACAGTTTCTTTTGGGTAGGGGTGAGGTTGAAGTCAGGTAGAAGAACCTAGGATGGCTCACTGCCACTTCAATCTGGGACCTGGGCCTGGCTGAGATTTCATATTGTTGATAAGAGTCTCTCTACCTCCCCTGCTCCCATGTCTTCTGCCATGAATGCACATGAATATACCCCTGGGTGATCAATTTTTCTGAGGAGGGGAAGGTAGTGGTCTCCCAGATGATGCAATGGACCTGTTTCACAGGGCTCCTTCTTTCTCTCTATCACCACTGCTGTCAAGAAACATGGTGGTTTAGTGGTATGAGCTGGTAAGAAAGAACAGAGGAGAATCATGAGTGATCTTCACAAGGGAAACCATAAATTTCTAATTTGAAAATGCGTCCAGCCCTGTATGGGTGAATATCATTTATTCACAATTTGCTACCAATGTAGCCAATAGTACTGTTTTTATGTCAGTCCCAGTCCCATCAGCATTCTGTTCATTGGTACCCGGGAATCCCTCTCCACCTTCCTTGTTCTAAGTTAAAGAGGACCTCTGATAGGAGGTGGAATTTGAGGCAGGGTGGTAGAGATGGCAAAGTGAAGAAACATGACATAGAGGGGTGCTAGGGGTGAACGAGAATTCTATAAGCTTAAAACTCCTTAGAAGAATTTCCCCAGTTTCCTCACCTGAATTACTAGGTTCCTGTGACTTCTATAATTTTAATTTCTCCCAAATTTAAATAACTTCAGAGCAAGAATTGTCATGGGGGTGGGGAAGAGGAAGAAAAAGATTAACTTTGCTGAAGGCACATCTCCAAGGATCTGGGAGTGAATTGTTCAGGACAGAAGTTAACCATTTTGCCCTAGAAAGGAATATAGACAATTCCAGGGTCACAGGATGCATCAAAGTATCAACACCCTTGTATGGCTCATTTCAGTAGGGCTGTGGCGAAGCTCCTTAGTCTTTACTAGGGATGACCAAATCTTGATAGAGGGAACCAGAAAATGGGTCCAGGTAGCAAACTTTAAAATAAGACTGTAAGCTGCCTCAAGGAAGACAGGACTGCCTCATCCATCTTTAGACCCTGGTGACAAGTGAAATGTTTTGATAAATGTGAGCCATGTTTGTGCTCAGAAAATGCACGTTTAAATGAGCGGAGTAGTGGCTTATCTGGGTTGTTGGAGGTGAGCTAGAGCTCGGAAAGTTGGGTTCTGTAAATGTCAGGGGCCATGGAGGGAAGAAGTAATTACAGTCCTGACATTTGGAGCATGAGGCAGAGCTCATTCAAGTGCCTGGCCCAGTGAACTGTTTTGGAAGCTACCAAGTAGAATGAACAGCCAAGTTCTTTGAGGAAGGTAGGGAGGGATTCTCTTTCACCTTCCTGTTTATGCTCCTTTTTCTCCCAGATTTCCCATCCCATAGGAAGGACCACACATTTCTTTGGTTCTCATTTATCCAGACCTGCCTCATTTGCAACAAAAGAGTAGGCTGAATTCAAGGAACAGACACGAAGTGGTGGGAGGAGGCAGCCTAGCACAGAATAGGGACATTCGCCACACCTGAACTGCACAAAACAATTTAAGGCAACACTCTTCTGTAGGAGACTATCTCCAAGGTAATGGTTCTGAAATGAAGAGTGTTTATGGCCTTTATTTTCAAACTTTTCATTGTCGTTCTTTTTCTTTTTCTTTTTTTGAATTGGAGTCTCACTCCATCACCCAGGCTGGAGTGCAGTGGCACACTCACAGCCACCCCACCATCGACCTGCTAGGCTCTGGCGATCCTTCCACCTCAGCCTTCCAAGTAGCCGGAACTACAGGTGTGTGCTACCACGCCTGGCTAGTTTTTGACTTATTGGAGAGGCGAGGTCTCACCAAGTTGCCAGGGCTGGTCTCTAACCCGTGGGCTCAGGCAATCCACTCACCTTGGCCTCCCAATGTGCTGAGATTACAGGCTGAACCACTGAGCCCAACCTGTTGTTGTTCTTAACCTGTCATGTATATCTATGTTGTTACCTCCCTACAGTAAAGATGGAGAGCCTAGCTCGAGAAAGTCCAGGAGATTCAAGTCACCAACTTTTTTGCTGGCAGAGGTGAGGATGATCTAATGGTTTTGTCCAAGACCTTCTTGGATAATTAACTAGATCCCTGACTTATTTAGGGACTTATTTAGAACCCTCAACCCCTTCCATACCACCACCACTACCACTCAATGAGAGACAGCTAAATAGATGTCTCTATCATCATCTTATTCCTGGTGAGGTGTCGGTAGCGTTCAGAGCTGCTTCTTGCCCGAACCAGTTTTACAACAGGAAGAAATGGACTGAAGTTGTATAGGAATGAACATAATACTTAAAACCCTAGGTTCCTGATGTTTGTTCAGAAAATGGGGCCAATGTTAAAATTATTTAAAGTCTGTGACATCTAGAATTTCATGAGCTCCTGCAATCTTAATAACCCAATTTTGTAAGTACATAAGGGTGTACTTACAAAAACCCTGAAATAATTTTTCAGACAAGTGTCTGTCTGAAGTTAATGAAATCAAATATTCTGATTTTTATAGGACCATCCTCCAGACTCGAGATGGTGGCTCTGTTTCTCTTCCTTTTATATGCCTTCCTCTACCCCACAGTGCTAATATAGTAGCCATAGCAGAAATACTCATTAAAATAATATTTAGAAGTCACGGGCCAAAAAAAGAGTGCATCCTTAGAAATTTATCCACCATAGTACTTTGGTCAAAGTATTTTTGATTGATGTTGGGGAGCAGGAGTGAAATCATACTAACTGGGGCATCACTCAATTGAATTACTTCTGTTTTTCTGTTTGTTTTCTTTAGAAACAGGGTCTTGTTCTGTCACCCGGGCTGGAGTGTAGTGGCATGATGACGGCTCACTAGCACCTCAAACTCCTGGCCTGAAGTGAGCCTCCCATCTCAACCTCCCAAGTAGCTGGGACTACAGGTGCACATCACTATGCCCTGCTATTTTTTTTTTTCTTTATTTTTATAGAAACAAGGTCTTGTTATGTTGCTCAGGCTGAACCAAAGTAATTTCTTAAATACCATGTGATTTCCAACATTTTATAGTTGTGTTTGTCTCCATTTGTTTTGTTTGCCTCTATTACTCCAGCTCTCCTAGCATGGGTCTTTGGCTAGATAATAAAGTAGAAATATTCCTTGGAGAGGAGTAGGTTATTATCCAGTACATTTATATATAAAGCTTTGGTTCCTAGGAACAACCATTAAGTAGGGAAATGGGGCATAATCTGGGGTGGTGAATATATATATTGTGGGCATAGGGGCATTGGGGGTCTTTTTCCCTGTAGACTTCTAGATCCTGAAGAGTAGAAACAATTATCCTTCTATCCCCAGTGTCCTAGTATATAAGAACCTGAATGATTGAATGAAAACTTCCAATATAACTGAATCTCTGTCAGTTGCTGGTGATTATAAATAGAGTTAGCCAAAAAGTGAATGAGCTCACAGAATGTGCTTTTTCTAATGGAACTTCCTACTTTCCTTTGCCCCCATATCTCTGTCCCACCTTGTGCCAATGGCCTAAATCCCCTGAATCTGGTTCTGCTGTCCTCATTGAGGAGGAGGAGAGGAGTTACAGCTATGACTGAATCCACCAAAACACCAGTCTGTTAAAAGCGTGAGTTCATCAAAGTCCATGATGTTAATTTGCTGGGTAAGGGGTCCCATTGGATTAGACTTTTAATTGGTATGAAATGCAGCCCAGAAAACAGGGGTCTTGGGAAAATATCATTCTTCATCCTGGCAGTAATTAACTGACCTCCTCCAGAGTTACTGCCCCTTGGAGTATTGGAGTTGTTAAATTACCGGGCAGAGGGAAATTGTATTATCCAGAAGCCCAGAAGCCCAGCCCTTATATATGCACAGTTCTCTCCTCCACTCCATTCCCGTCTTTCTCTGAAGGAAGTTGTAAATGAGTGATCTCTGACCCAAAGCTTCCAAGGAGACTCAGAGACCTTGTGTGACCATGTGCAAATAACTTTCCCCTTGGGTATCATATTATCTCCAACTTATTCTTTTCAGGGTCACAGGCATAAAAGTCTGTTTTAGTCTGCTCAGGCTACTGTACTAGAATATTAGACTGAATGACTTCTAAACAATAGAAATATATTTCTCACAGTTGTGGAGGCTGGAAAGTTGAATATCAAGGCAATGGAAGATTCAGTGTCTAGTGAAGACCGACTTCTGGTTCATAGGTGGTACCTTCTCACTGTATCCTCATATAGTGGGATGAGCAAGGCAGGTCTCTGTGGGCTCTTTTAGAAGAGAACTAATCCCATTCATGGAGGCTCTACCCTCATGATCTAATCACCTTCCAAAGGTCCCACCTTCTAATACCATCACATTGATAATTAGGGTTCAACAAGGATTTGGGAAAGACACGTGCATTCTGAGTATCAAAGGGTTCTTTAACCCTGCCATTCTTGGGAGATTTTCTAGTACCCTATCTATAAGCAAGGATTGTAGGACTTGAGAGATTTTCTAGTACCCTATCTATAAGCAAGGATTGTGGGACAGTGGCACAAATTATATTCATACAATGTAATAAAAGATAAAATCAATAGAAGACAAACTATGATGTTTTTCCTACAATGGAATAAAACAATACATAATAAATACAAATTAATATAAGATAAAGATAAAGAATACCTGAGATTGGGCATTCTGCTACAACAAAACAAAATAGAACAGATTTATGTCTTACAGTTCTGGAGGCTTAAAAGTCCAAGGTCGAGGGACCACGTCTGGTAAAGGCCTACTTGCTGTGTCATAACATGGCAGAAGGTATCATAGGGCAAAAGAGTGTAGAAGCTCGGAGAGCTTATCCTTTTCATCAGAAACTCAATCCAGTGATAACCAACTCAATTCCATGATAATGGCATTAATCATTCATAAGGGCAGAGTTCTAATGACTTAATCACTTCTTAGAGGTCCCACTTCTCTACACCTGTTACATTGAGGATTACATTTACAACATACACTTTGGAGGATACATTCAAACCTTAGCAAGAACAAACTGCTAATAAATGTGATGATATGGATGAATCTCAAACACTAGATTTAGGGCGGAAAAAAGTCAGGCACAAAAGTGAAAAGCTATGATTCCCTATGTAAAGTTCAAGGACAGACAAAATTAATCTATTGTGGTTCAACTTAGAATAGGGTTTGCCCATAAGGTGTTAGAGTTGAGAATAACTACCGAAAGGGTGTGAGGAACCTTTCTTAATTAGTGGAAATGCAGTCACGTACTGCATAACGATATTTTGGTCAATGATGGACCAAATATGAGTTGGTCCCATAATATTATGATACTGTATTTTTACTATACCTTTTCTGTCTTTAGATATATTTAGAAACACAAATCCTATCACTGTGTTACAGTTGCCTACTGTATTCAGTACCATAATGTGCTATACAGGTTTGTAGCCTGGAGCAATAGGCTATACCTTACAGCCTTGTTGTGTAGTCAGCTATACTATCTGGGTTTATATTATCTAGGTTTAGTCACAAAATGACTAAATCACCTAACAATTACTTTCTCAGAACATATTCCCATCGTTAAACCACACATAGCTTAATTTATATATTCGGTGGATGGTGGTTAACCAGGTATATATGTTTGTTAAAAATCATTGAGTTGTGCACATTTGAGATCTACACGTTTCTCTGTATGTTAAATTGTATTCCAATAAAAGAGTTAGACTTGAAGGAAACAAATACACATACTTCTTTAACTCAGCAAATTCCACTCTGAGAATTTGTCTTGTGTCATTAAACAAGTATATAAAAACAGTCCTTGCAGTGCTTATAATAGACAAAATAGAATTTAAGTGCTCAGCAGTGTGGTTGAATTATGGTAGCTCTATATAACAGAATGCTCTATGGCCATGAAAAAATAAAGTTGAAATATACTTTGACATGGGAAAAATACAAAGTCTGAGGAATTAGAAACCTTATAGAATACAAATTCATTTTTGTAAACATTAAATATAACTGGCTTTTTTGTCTGGGTTAATTGTAGGCAGCATTTATGCTTTTCTGAGTTCTTTAATGTACGTAACAGTATGTGTCTACAGTCAATGTGTACAACTAAAATATCTAGTATTATATATTTTTAATTAGATTTGGGACAGCTCCTACCACAACTCATAGACTGCCAGTGTTCACAGCCTGTTCTTTCATCATTGCTTTCCCTCCTACCCCGGTTCTCAATCTTGTACACGTCCTTTCTCTCTAGAAAAAAATAAAATAAAATCCAGGAACTTTGTATTTCCATCTCATTGACACACAGCTGCCATTTAGTACAGAAGAGGATACCTGCTAGAACACTGAACCTCCTATCAGTGGTGTGCTGCTGCCCACAGCTATCCAGCCTCACACTCTTAGGCTTCTGCAACCCGCTCTTCCATGAAGGTGTAGAGTGACCTGGATGCCATCTATTTACCCCAAGATCTTTGTTTAAAGAGCCAGTTCATTGGTGCTTTGTTCCCACTTGCAGAACTGGACCTCAGGTTCCATGTGGGGTACCTGTGCCTGCACATTCCTCCATCTGGCACTTCTTCCACTAGCATTGTCTTTGGGCTCACACCCTCTCTTATTTTATTTTATTTTTATTTTGGAGTTGTGAGGTACATCTGAGGATTTGCCACATGAGTAAATTGCATGCAGGTGAGGTGAGCCCTCTCCCCCCTGGCAGTGGGCATGGTACCCAATGGGTGGTTGTGTGTCCCTTCTCCCCACTCCCAACCTCCTCCCACTAGTAGTGCCCAGGATCAGCTGTTCCCCTTTATACTCATGTGCCCAATGTTTAGGACCCACTTATTTGTGAAAACATGTGATACTCAGTTTTTTGTTTCTGTGATAGTTCACTTAGAATGATGATCCCCAGCTGAATCCATGTTGCTTCAAAGGATATGATTTTGTTCTTCTTTATGGCCACATAGTATTCCATCATGTCTACACACCACATTTTCTTTATCCAGTCCACTTCTGATGGGCATCTGGGTTGATTACATGGTTTTACTATTGTGAACAGTGCTGCAGTGAACATGCATGTGAAGGTGTCTTTTTGGTAGAGCAATTTATGTTCCTCTGGGTATATTCCCAGAAGTAGGATTGCTGAATCATACGTAGCTCAATTTTTAGTTATTTGAGAAAAATGTCACACTGCTTTCCATAAAAGCTGAATTAGTTTACATTCCCACCAGCAGTGTAGAAGCATTCCCTTTTCTCAGCAGCCTCACTAATACCTGTTGTTTTTTGACTTTGTAATGATAGTCATCCTGACCAGTATGAAGTGGTATCTCTTTGTGGTTATGATTTTCATTTCTCTGGTGATTAGTGGAGCTGAGCATTTTCTCATATGTTTGTTGACTGCTTGGATACCTTCCTTTGAGAAGTGTCTTCATGTCCTTTGCCCACTATTTAATGGGGTTATTTTTTTCCCGCTGATGCATTCAAGTTCCTTGTAAATCCTGGATGTTAGGCCTTTGTTGGATGCATAACTTGCAATTCCACACCCCCCCTCCCCCACCTTCTGTAGGTTGTCTCTTTACTCTCTTGATAGTTTCTTTTGCTGTGCAAAAACTTCTTAGGTTGATAGGTCACCTGTCAATCTTAGCTTTTGCCGCATTTGCTTTTGAGGACTTGGCCATGAATTAATTGCCTACTCCAATGTCCAGGAGAGTGTTGCCTAAGTTATCTTCTAAGATTCTTATAGTTTGAGGTTTCACATTTAAGTCCTTGATCCATTTTGAGTTAATTTTTACATAAGGTGATAAGTAGGGATTTAGTTTCATTCTTTTGCATGTGGTTAGTCAGTTTTCCCAGCACCATTTGCTAGATATGTTTTATTTTCCCCAATGTTTGTTTTTGTTGGCTTTGTTGTAGATGAGTTGGTTGAAGGTCTGTGGTTTTATTTCCATATTCTCTGTTGTGTTCCCTTGGTCTATGTGTCTATTTTTGTACCAGTACCATGCTGTCTTGGTTACTGTAGCCTTGTTGTAAAGTTTGAGGTCTGGAAGTGTGATTGCCTCTAGCTTTGTTCTTTTTGCTGAGGATTGCCTTAGCAATTATATTTCGGCTCTTGTTTGCTCCATTTGAATTTCTATATTGTCTTTTCCAGGTCTGTAAAAAAACACCTTTACTTCACCTACATTTTATCCTAGGTTTTTAGATCCTGACACTCTCAGTTGCAAGTGCTTGTGTAACCCCTAGGACACGTGAATATGGCCTTTGAAAATACAATCTCTACAGATGTAATTAAGTTAGGAATCTTTAGACGAGATCATCCTAGATTTAGAATGGGCCCTAAATCTAATAACAGGTAGTCCTAAAAGAAAAATGAGAGGGAAATTTGACACACAGAGAAGAAGGTCTTGTGACAGTAGAGGCAGAGCTTGAAATTATGCTGCAACAAGCAAAGGTACCCCTGGAATCATCAGAAGCTAGAAGAGACAAGGAAAGAATCCCCCCCCGCTAGAGTTTTTAGAGGGAGCATGGCCCTGCAAACCCCTTAATCTGATACTTCTGACCTCCAGACTGTGAGGGACTAAACTTCTGTTTAAGCTACCTGGTTTGTGGCAATCTGTCCTAGCAGCCAGAAGCAACTAATACAGGTCATAATTAGCAAAGCATCTGTCTCAGTCCTTCACCTACCCTCAACACCTGACCTGGTAGAGGAAAAAAATGTGATGGTCTTAGCTTGAAAAACACAGAAATCAAAACCCGAATCAAGGTCTTGTGTGGGGACAACTCAGACTGAGGAGTGATTCCAGGAAATCAGTTGAGGAAAGAAATTGACACTAGAAAAAAGGAACAACTCAAACAAACATGTGTTATGTGGCAAACCAGTCACTAACATGCGCAGCTGTAGCAGGAGCCCCAATTCCTCACTGGTTAACAGTCACCCAGTTGGATATGAACTGCACGTGGCTCGTGCTGTTTCCAGCTATACCTGCAAGAGTCAGAAGTGAGCGAAGCTCCTGGGCAGAGTGGGAAAGAGACACCAGACTGCTGCTGTCCAGAGCTGGTAAGACAGCCAGGGCTGGAGGCATGGCGGGCCAAAAGAACAGGAGGCAGGCCATCAGAGAGGTGACCCAGGCTATAGAAGGATGTGTCATCAGCCTTGGATTAGAGTCTGTGACTTTGGGGAAATGCTCTCAAAACTCTCTGCTTGTTTAATTTATAATGGTTCATCTGACTTCTGAGATCTGTTGAGGGTTTAATATGAATGAATCTGAAAGTGCTTTGTAAACTGTAAAACACTAATGAATATCAACCAGTGATTGCCCAATTGTATACAACCTGCCCAAACTACAAGAGTCTGTTTCTCCACAGCCTCAGTCCCCATCCTGCACCCATTCCCCACTCCTGTCAGGCCATATGACGTCTCCACCGGCCAATGTCCCAACGCAAACTAGCTACAGTCCCAGGTCAAGGGGCAATTGAGCCCTGCCAAAGATGCCACCCTATGAAAGGACTTGGAAGGGAGAGCATGGTGTCCCCAGATACAGAAGGAACTTGCTCTCCTCAGAAGTATCATTTCCTAGGAAACCTAATTGCATATTCCCTGCTGCTATGGCAAATGAAGTTTAAGTATTTAAGAAGATGCCAGCACTGTTTGGGTGGCTGTGGTACCCCCACAGATGAGGCCTCAGAGGGAAGGCTGCTGCACGGAGCCCCATGACACCTTTCCCTAAAGTATCAGGTGATAGGACACACGCTTGTGGCCTGGGCTATGGCTGTTGAACTAGACTTTGGTAGGCACCCGCCTCCTCCGTGAAACCACAGAGAATGCATATGGGTTGGCCCCAGGCTTAGTAGGTTCTGGGGCCAGATGCCAATGCCACCACCCCCTACCAGGAAATGGGAATAGCACCCCTAACAGGTCAAATGGCTTTTCATTTTCTGTCTCCTTTCTGTGATATGCCATGTCTGATCACAAGTTTCCTAATACATTATTTTTCAGAACTATGTTACACATAAAGTAATAAAATATTAAGCTATTTATAAAATATACATATATTTGTAACTATATCTTATGTATATAGCTATACTGTATATACTATATTTTATAACTATTATAAATTACAAACTACATTATAAAACTATATTTTATCAATTATATACCATAACTATGTTTTATTAAATGTCAGTCATGGCTTTAACTGACAGTTTACTTGTAACAGGAGAATTGGAGAAGTTTATTTGTAAGGAGGCTCTTTATGAAGCAAGGGTGAAGGAGACAGGAACAACAGAGCATAATGTGCTGAACTATGGTTAGTAACAGGCCCCTAGGCCCTATGGAATGAGGAGAGGGACCCTGAAGAAGAGTCGTGTCCTACAGGCTTCATAAAGAAATACCCCATGAACACACATAGAGGATGTTGCCATGCTAGGCATTGGGGATAAGAGATGGAGGGATTCCTTGCTTTTACAAAACCCTGCTTTGGAAGGGAGGCAGTCACCAAAGGTCATATGGTACAATGTGTACTCTACAGCTTACATTTCATAGATACTTCTGTTAAATAGGAAAGAATAGTTAGCTCCCACTCCTGGAAAGGAAGGGGTTCAGAAAGGAGAGGAGATTATGGAAAGTTTCATAGATAATAGCTAAAATGAATTTAGAGGAAGGAGATGTTCATTTTTATTATTTTTATTTAGGACAGAGTCTTGCTCTGTCACCTAGGCTGGAGTGCAGTGGTGCAATCACAGCTTACTGTAGCTTCGAACTCCTGGGCTCAAGTGATCCCCCGCCTCAGTTTCCCAAGTAGATGGGATTGCAGGCACAAATCACTATGCCCAGCTAATTTTTTTTTTCATTTGCTTTAAGATGAGATCTCACTATGTTGCCCAGGCTGGTCTCAAACTCCTGGCCCCAAGTGATCCTCCCTCAGGAGGTGTTATTTAGGTAAGATTTAGATAAAGAGAGCAGCATCTGTGTACATTCAGTGGTATTGTTCTAACTGGCTATTTTGGAAATGGATGGAGTTTTGACATGACTATAGGAGGCTAGGAGAGTAAAAGGAAGCGCCCCATGCTGTGACACATCTAAGACTGAGTTTTTTCTCTTTCTTACTCACTCCAATTAGATGTAGAGTATTTGGTGAAGAGTTACTGGTAAAGCCAGTAACTTGAGGCTGCACTCCATGTGGCTGATGGTCAACCCAAAAAGTCTGAGTTAGCTGGTCAAGGTCGCAGTGTACATCTCATTAGCCCTCCTCTCTTTTGCTTCCTGGGTCTCTCAAGCAAGGAGTATAGTCAGACCTGAAAAGCTTGGAGGTTTGTGCAATATTGGAGTGCACAACCTTGAGGGTCTAGAAATAGGAGAGACCACATTCTCCCTGTAGTTCTTGCCTGTGCTCAGACTTCTCACTGCAGGGTGCTAAAGATCCCAAATACCTTTTCTCCTGACCCCGATTTCTAGGCTGGTCTCTTCCATGCAAGTAGCCTTTAAGAATCAATACCTAATCAGAAAAAAAAGCATCGCTATCTAAAAATGTATCTTCTCCAAGGTATCTGTCTACCTACCCTTCCACCAATCTTATGGAATTATGAGCATCTTTTAACAAGATGACACCTGACTCGGCCTGTAATCCTGCGCTTTGGGAGGCCGAGGTGAGTGGATTGCCTGAGCCCGCGGGTTCAAGACCCGCCTGGGCACTTGGCGAAACCTCATCTCCACCATAAATCAAAAACCAGCTGGGCACGGTAGCGCGCGCCTGTAGTTCCAGCTACTTGGAAGGCTGAGGTGGAAGGATCACCAGAGCCCAGCAGGTCGAGACTGCAGTGGCCGGGAGCGGCCACTGCACTCCAGTCTGGGCGACAGAGTGAGACTCCAACTCAAAAAAAAAAAAAAGACACCTGAAAAAATACCTATGTTGAAGGGGAAAGTCATTCACCTACAAGCATCTAGTATTCCTAGCAGTACACATGGTTCTTTGAATCACAAAGATGGAACCAGCAACCGACAAGTTTTGGAAAAAGGAGAGAGAAAGTGAAAAAATATGTGGCTGTGAAATGCTAAATTAGGGAGGGTTTTACAGCTTGAGAGTTCTGGGTAGATAGAAGGAATCATGCAGTAGAGATGGAGATGGGCTTGAATTCATCAAATAGTTACTTGTGTGTTCATGTCTTGGTTTCATTCTTATCAGGTTGGGCCTGGTACACATACCTTCTTGGAAATTTGCCTGGGGCAGGGCCCAATGATGGTTACTCTGTACTTCACTTAACCTGCTTGGGAATTTTAATTAAAACTGCCTAAGAAAAGGCATCTTCTTGACAGCCATGGGTGGGACACAGAGGGGGTTGACAGTAATATGGTTCCCTGCTAAGCCATGTGTTTCTTCACCTTGGGGGTGGGTTGGAAAGTAGGAGAAGAGAGGTGCTGAAGACCTTTGCAGGTCAGGGAGACTGGCCTAAACCTCAAATGGGTTTGGATGTGAAGGAAATTGTGGCCTTTTCAATAGTCACTGAATGCCATAAACCTTAATTTCTCTCATCTGAAGTTGAGTGAGGAATACCTGATCCTCGAATACAGGTTTGTTAGGTAAACAGCCTACCAAGTGGGTGAACCAGATAGCATTCACTACTTCCTTTAAGATCAATGCTGGAAAAACTAAAGCAGTAAACACCAACAAAGGAGGAAACCGTAAGGGGTAGAAAGTGGGGATTGTGTGTATATGTGTATATTGTGGTTGAATAGGAGAGCACAAATAGTAAAACTTATTAGAATCTTGCTCTTGCATTTCTCACTATTGCTGTGGAACAGAGTGTCTGCCTCATATCTAGTGCTTGGTGTCCTCATGACTAAAACCAGGGCCGTGCGGAAGCCCTGTGCTTGTGGGAAGCTGCAGAAAAATAGGAGAAAAGCAAGTGACTCAGGCAGTTGCCTCTGGCGAACTTCACCTCCTAACAATCAAGACTCAGGAATTATAACATAAAAAGTACTTCCTCATCCTGCTGCTTTTCTCTTGAGCAAAAGGCAACAGTTGATTGGGAGTTTCTAGTGCCTGAAGCCCTTCATTTGAGCGATATCCCCTCCACAACCCTTGAACTCTTTGTGGGTAACCTAGAATGGGGTTTAGTCTTTCCCATAAGCATTCACTGACATAAGGGATAAATAGTGCAGGGGAAAATAAGCCCAAAAGGTCAAAATAAGATGATCTGGAAGTTAACTATTAAAATACATCCGCCGGGCTCGGTGGCTCAGCCTGTAATCCCGCGCCTTTGGGAGGCTGAGGTGAGTGGATTGCCTGAGCCCGCGGGTTCAAGACCCGCCTGGGCAAGCAAGACCTCATCTCTACAATAAATCAAAAAAATTAGCCAGGCGTGGTAGCATGCGCCTGTAGTTCCAGCTACTTGGAAGGCTGAGGCGGAAGGATCGCCTGAGCACAGCAGGTTGAGGCTGCGGTGGCCAGGAGCGGCCACTGCACTCCAGTCTGGGCGACAGAGTGAGACTCCAACTCAAAAAATAAATAAATAAATAAAAATAAAAATAAAAATAAAATACATCTATCCAGTACACTAGATTGCAGGTTCTAATAAACATATTGAAGCAGACAGAGATTTCACAATTTGGAAAAAGAACAAAATGCCAAAAAAAAAAAAAAAACTATGCAGTAATATTAGTTATGTAAAGTATAGTAACTGAAATAATAAATACATTACATTAAAATACAGTAGATGAGATAAAGAACAGAATGGATACAGCTGAAAAACTATTTAGCAAATTAGAAGATCAGATTGAGAAAGTATGGCAAGGAAGAAATAGAAAAAAACTTTTTAAGTATGGACAACAGAAATAGAAGTACTAACATCAGAATTTGTAGGAATCCCAGAAAGAGCTCAATGAAAAGGAAAGTAGGAAATATCTGAGTAAATGGTGGGTATAAACCTCTCATGAGACACCTCAAATAGAAAGAGAACAGAAAAAACTCACAGCCATACATGTTATTATACAACATGAGTTTTTGTTTTGTTTTTTTTTTAAGTTGGAGTCTCACTCTGTCACCCAGACTGGAGTGCAGTGGCCGCTCCCGCAACCTTGACCTGCTGGGCTCCGGTGATCCTTCCACCTCAGCCTTCCAAGTAGCTGGAACTACAGGTGTGCGCTACCACGCCCAGCTAATTTTTTGATTTATTGTAGAGATGAGGTCTCGCCAATTTGCCCAGGCAGGTCTCAAACCCGCGGGCTCAAGCAATTCACTCACCTCAGCCTCCCAAGGCGTGGTATTAGAGGCTGAGCCACCAAGCCTGACTGAGATTTTTTTTTAAGACAATAGAAAATTTAAAGCTACTCATAGTCTTCTTGCATGTAGTTTTTCTGTTGAAAACTTGACAAAGTATTGAAGGAAAATAAGTTATGTTCTAGAACATGGTATCTAGTTAAGCTAACCGCTATGGTTTGTCTGTCCCCTCTAAAATGCATGTGGGAATTTAACCACCATTGTTACAACATTAAGAAGTGAAACCTTCAAGAGGTGATCAAGCCAAGATGTCTTTACCATCATGAATAAAATTAGTGACATAATAAAAAAGTGGGTTTGGCTCCCTCTTGCCATCTCTAACCCTCTTGTCTTCTACCATATGATAGTGGTGGCACAGGGTGCTGGCACCTTGATATTGGACTTTCTACCTTCCAGGTCTGTGAGCCAATACATTTCTGTTTATTATAAATTACACAGTCTCCGATGTTCTGTTATAGCAGCACAAAACAAACTAGACACTAACATATAATTTAAATATACTCAGGCAATTAAAACCTTAAAGCTTGCCATAAAATATTCTGAAGAAAATAGTTTTGTCAAGTACATATAGCTTATTTTTTCCAGCTTTATTCAGGTACACGTGACAAATAAGTGTATATATTTAAGGTGCATAGTGTAATGTTTTGATTTACCTCTACATTCTGAAACGATTAGCACAGTCAAACATGACCATCTCACATAGTTACAATTTTGTATGTATTATGAGAATACTTAAGATCTACACTCTTAGACAATTTAAAGAATACAATGACGTATTAACTACAGTTGCCATCCATTATGTTAGATCTCCAAAACTTTTCCTGTATAACTAAATCTTTGTATCCTTTGACAACATCTCCCCATTTCACCCATTCACCAGCACCTCCATTCCATTAATTGCTTTTTTTTTATCATGCGGTTTTTATTATTGTTTTAGTTGACAAATAAAAAGTGTATATATTTATCATGTACAACATGTTTTGAAATACATATGTATTGTGAATGACTAAATTAAGCTAACATATGCTTTACTTAATATATTTATCATTTTTGTGGTTAGAACACTTGATAATCTACTCTTTTAGCAACTTTCAAGAAAACAAAATATTGTTATTAACTATAGTCACCATATTGTAAATTTCTCTCTGCTTTTGAGTTTGACTTTAAGATTCCACATATAAGTGAGATCGTACAGTATTTGTCTTTTTTTATCTGGCTTGTTTTATTTAACCTAACGTCCTCTAGGTTCATCCATGTTGTGGTAATTGGCAAGATTTCCTTCTTTGTTTAAAGGAATATTTCATTGTCCATAAATGCCACATTTTCTTTGTCAATCTAACAATGAATATTTAGGCTGTTTTCATATCTTGACTATCATGGATAATGCTGCAGTAAATAGGGAATGCAAGTATCTCTTCAACATTCTGATTTTATTTCCTTTCATGCATACCCTAAAATAGATCACAAATTGGTTCTAGTTTTAACTTTTCAAAGGTTCCCTTTTCTCCACATCCTCACCAATACTTGTCATCTTGTCTTTAAGGCATTAGCCATCCTAGCACGTGTGAGTTTATATCTTATTGTGGTTTGATTTGCATTTCCCTGGTGATTACTGATGTTGAGTACATTTTCATATGCCTGATGGTCGTTTGTCCATTATTTTTAAAATGTTTACTCAGGTTCTTGGCCCATTCTCTAATCAGGCTTATTCCTGTCAAGTTGTTTGCACTACTTACATATTTTAGGTATTAACCTCTTATATATGAGGTTTGCAATTATTTTCTCTCATTCCATAGGTTATCTTTTTAGTCTGTTGATTGTTTTATTTGCTGTATATAAAAAAGCCCCTTAGTCTGATATAATCCTGCTTGTATATTTTTGTTTTTATAGCCTGTGCTCTTGGAGTCATAACCAAAAAAAAAAAAAAAAAAAATTGCACACACCAAAGTCAAAAAGCTTTTCCCCTATGTTTTCTTCTAATAATTTTAAGGTCAATTTTAAGTATTTAAATTTTTTGAGTTTATTTTTGCATGAGAAAAGGGTCCATTTAGAATCTTCTGTATATGAATATCTAATTTACAAACACCATTTAGTAAAGAGGCTATCCATTTCCATGGTGTCTTCCTGGCATTCTTGTCAAAGATCAATTAACTGCAAACTCACTCAGGTTTTATTTTTCTGAGAAAGTTTTTATATCTTTCATTTCTGAAGAACAACTTTGCCAGGTATAGTATTCTCGGTTGATAGGGTTTTTTTTCCCCCTTTCTTTCAGCACTTTGACTATATCATCTCATTCTTTCCTAGTCTGCAAATTTTCTGCTAAGAAATCTGCTGATAGACTCGTGAGATGATTCACTCTTTGTATGAGATGATTCACTCTTTTCTTGCTGATTTCACATTTTTTTCTCTTTATCTTTTGATGATTTAATTATATTGTGTATCTATAATCTTTTTCTAGGCTGTTTATGTATGAGACTTCTGAGTTTTATAGATGTGAATCTTCATATTCTCCCAAGGTTTTGGACATTTTCAGTCATTATTGCTTTAAATAAGCATTCTGCCCTTTCTCTCTCTCTCTTATCCCTCTTGAATTATTATAAGGCATATATTGGTTCTCTTTATGGTGTCCCATAAATCCTGTAGGCTTTCTTCATTCTTTTTTATTATTTTTTCTCCTCTTACTGAATAATTTTATATGACATGTCTTCAACTTCACAGATGCTTTATTCTACTTAATCAAATCTGCTGTTAAAGCTCTTTATTGCTTTTTAACATGTTTTCATTCATTGTATTCTACAGCTCCACAATTTCTATTTGGCTTTTTTAAAAAATGATTTTTATGTCTTTATTAAAAATTTAATTTTGTGCATGTATTTTTCTGATTTCATTGAGTTGTCTGGGTTCTTTTGTAGCTCACTAAATTTCCTTAAAACAACTATTTTGAGTGCTTTGTCAGGCAATGTATATATCTCCATTTCTTTTGGGTTGGTTACTGGAACTTTATTACTCTTGGGATCATGTTTACCTGATTCCTCATGATCTATGTAACTTTGCATTGATCTCTTGTATTTTAAGGAGCAAACACCTCTCCTATCTTCACACGCTGGCTTTGGCAGGTGGACCTTCTCTTGACAGCTCCCTAGATAATGGTATCGCTTCCAGGATCATGGCTGAGTGGCGCTAAAGTCAAGGTCATTTGAGTGGTGCTGGGTCTGTAGCTTGGGCTGTGATTGTCAAATCTGTTACTGGGGCCATAAGTGTACATGAGTTCTGTTAGATATCCATGTGGGCAGGACTTCCTCTGAGACCGTGGTTGAGCAGGGGCAGAATCAGGTCATGGAGCTACTTTTAGTTCTGTAGGCAACTCTGCAACAAGATTGAATCAGTAATAAAAAGTCTCCCAACAAAGAAAAGCCCAGAAACGGATGGATGTACAGCCAAATTCTACCAAACATACAAAGAACAACTAATACAAATTCCTCTGAATCTAGTAAAAAAAAGAAAGAAAGAAAGAAAGAAACGAGGAGGAGAGACTTCTTCCAAACTCTTTCTATAAGTCCACCATCACCCTAATAAAAAAATTAGACAAAGAAATAGCTACAAAAAAAACTATAGGCCAATATTCCTGATGACCTAGATTCAAACATCTTTAACAAAATACTACCACACCATATCCAACAGCACATCGAAAAGATAATACAAGATGATCAAGTGGGATTTATACCAAGGATGCAAGGATAGTTCAACATACACAAATCAAAATAAACATGATACATTACATCAACAGAATGAAGGACAAAAATCATATTATCATTTCAATAGATGCAGAAAAAGCACTGGATAAAAGTAAACATTTTTTCATGATTAAAAAAAAACTCTCAACAACTTAGGCAGAGAAGAAACATATCTCAAAATAATAAAGGCTGTATACAACAAACTCACTGCCAACACCATGCTGAATTGAGAAAAGCTGAAAGTCTTTCCTCTAAAACGCTTAATGAGATGAGGATGCACACATTCACTACTTGTATTCAACACAGTACTGGAAGCCCTAGCCAGGGCAACAAGGCAAGATTTTCTTTTAAAGGGCATTCAAATTGGAAAAAAGAGAGTCAAATTGTCCACCTTTACTGATGATATTATCTTATATCTAGAAAAACCTAAGGAGCATCCTCCTCCCCCTCAAAAAAAAAAAAAATCTTAGATTTGAAAATGAGTCCAGTAAAGTTGCAGGATATAAAATCAATGTAACAAAATCAGTAGATGTCTATACACTAATACTGATTTAGCTGAGAAATCAAGAAAGCAATCTCATTTACAATAGCTACAAAAAAAACTTAACCAAGGAAGCAAAACATCTCTACAAAGAAAACTACCAACTGCTGGCTACAGAAATGGAAGGTGATGCAAGCAAATGGAAAAACATCCCACATTCATGTATTATAAAAATGAATGTCATTAAAGTAACCATATTGCCCAAGGCAGTCTACAGATTTAATTTGATTCTTTTTTAAATACCAATGTAATTCTTCACAGAATTAAAAAGCCAACCCTAAAATTTATAAGGAATTAAACATGAGCTCAAATAACCAAACAATCCTAAGCAAAAAGAACAAAGCAAGAAGTTTTACATCTAATGTAAAACTATATTACAAAGCTATAGTAACCAAAAAAGCATGATATTGATATAAAAATAGATGTATAGACCAAAGAAACAAAAATAACTCAGAAACAGTGTCACATATTTACATCCAACCAATCTTCAACAAAGCTGACAAGAATTTAAATAGGAAAATGGGCATTCTCTCCAATATGTGGTGCTGGAAAAGTTGGATAGTCAAGTGCAGAAAAATAAAACTAAACCCCTGTTTCTCACTGTGTCTAAAAATCAACTCATATTGAACCAAAGACCTAAATGTAAGACTCAAAACTATGATAATGCTGGAAGAACACCTAGGAAAAACTATCCTGGAACTCAACTAGGTCTAGGCTAAGAATTTGACTAATACCTCAAAAGCACAGGAAACACAAACAAAAATACACAAATGGTACTTAATTAGACTTAAAAGCCTCTGCACAGTGAAAGAAATATTCAAAGTGAAAAGATAGCCTGGTGAATGGGAGAAAATATTTTCAAACTATGCATTTCACAGGGGACTGATATTTGGAATATGAAATAAACTCAAGCAATTCAAAAGGAAGAAACAAATCTCATTAAAAGTGGACAAGACACATGAATAGACATTTCTCAGAAGAAGACTTACAAATAGCTAACAGGTATACTTTTAAAATGCTTAATACCAGTAATTATCAGAGAAATGAAAATCAAAACCACAATGAAATATTATATTACCCTGGATCAGAGCAGAAATTAAATTGAGACTAAAAAATAAATAAAGCAAAGCTGGTTTTTTGAAAAGGTAAATAAAACTAACAAACATTTAGCTAGACTAAGAAATTGAGAAGACCAGAACAAATGAAATCAGAACAAAAAAGTAATGTTTTTTACATAACTGAGATCACAGTAATACAAAGAATCATTAGAGATTATTGTGAACAATTATATGCTAACAAATTGGAAAACATAGAAGAAATGAATACATCGCAGGACATGTACAACCTATCAAGATTGAATCATAAAGATACAGAGAAACTGAACAAACCAATAACAATTAACAAAATTACAAACTGCAAGATTGTAATAAAATCTCCCGTCAAAGAAAAGTCCAGGACCTAATGGCTTTACTGCTGAATTATATCAAATATTTAAATAACTAATACCTACTCAAACTTTTCAAAAATTGAGGTGGATACTTCCAAACTCATTCTATGAGGCCAACATTACCCTGATACCAAAACAAGAAAAAGATGCAACAGAGGAAACTAAAGGCAAAAACCACTGATAATATAGATGCAAAAATTCTCAATTAGCAAGCCAAATTCAAGGCATTAAAAAGATCTTTTACCGTGATCAAGTGGGATTCATCCCAGAGATGCAAGGATGATTTAATGTATGCAAATCAACAAACATGGTAAATCACATTAATAAAACCAAAAAGAAAACTCAATAAATGCTGAAAAAGCATTTGGTAACATTTAATATCACTTCATGATAAAAATCCTAATTGAATATAAAAAGAACATACCTCAAAATAATATGTTAATATAATGACTATATGTGACAAACTCGCAGTTAACATACTGATCAGGGAGGAATTAAAAGCCTTTTTTCTACTAACTGTAATAAGACAAGTATGCCCATTTTCACTACTTTTATTCAACATAATACTGAAATTCCTGGCCAATGTAACTAGGCAAGAAAAAAAAAAGGCATCAAAATTGGAAAGGAAAAAGTCAAATTTACCTTGTTTGCAGATGATATGATCTTATATTTAGAAAAACTTAGAATCCACCAAAAACTGTTAGCACTGATCAACAAATTTAGTAAAGTTGCAGAATACAAAAATCAACATACAAAAATCAGTAGCATTTATATGCACCAACAATAACAATTGGAAAAAGAGATGAGGAAAACAATTATATTTACATTAGCCACAAAGAATATAGGATACCTAGAAATTAACCAAGAAGTGAAAGAATGATACAAGGAATACTATAAAACATGGAAGGAAATTGAAAAAGACACCAAAAAATGGAAATATATTTTACTCATAAACTGGAAGGCTTGTTAAAAGATCAATACTACTCAAAGTAATGTACAGATTCAATGCAATCCCTATTTTAAAATACAATGGTATTCTTTACAGAAATAGAAAAAAATCCAAAAATTTATGTAGAACCACAAAAGACCCCAATTCGCCAAAGCAATCCTGATAAAAAAAAGAACAAAGCTGGAGGCATCACACTACCTGACTTCAAAATATACTACAAAGCTACAGTAAGCAAATTAGCATTGTACTGGCATAAAAAGAAACACAAACCAATGCATTAGAATAGAGAACCCAGATATAAAACTATGAATTTACAGTAAACTTACTTTCGACAGAAGCATCAAGAAAATACAATCTTCAATAACTGGTGCTGGGAAAACTGGGTAACTATATGCAGAAGAATGAAACTAGACCCCATCACTCACCATATACAAAAATCAAATAAATGGATTAAATACTTAAATCTAAGACCTGATGCTATGAAACTACTAGAAGAAAACACTGGGGAAATGCTCTAAGACATTGATTTAAGCAAAGATTTTTTTTACATTAGATCTCAAAAAGCACAGGCAACCAAAGCAAAAATAAACAAATGGGATTAAATCAAGCCAAAACACTCCTGTACAGCAAAGGAAACAGCAAACAAAGAGACAATCTGCAGAATGGGAAAAAATATTTGCAAACTATCCTTCAACAAGATTAATAATAAGGAGCTCAACTCAATAGGGAAAAAAATCTTATCTTAAAATGAGCAAAAATTTGAACAGACATTTTTCAGAAGAAGACAAATGGCCAAGAGGTATATGAAAAAATGTTTAAAATCACTATCAGAGAGATACAAACCAAAACCACGATGAGATACCATCTCATCCCCTTTAAAATGATTTTTTTTAAATCAAAAAGACAGGGAATAACAAATGCTGGTGAATATGTGGGAAAAGGGAACAGTCATACACTGTTGGAAATGTAAGTTAGTACAACTACTATGCTACTATGGAGAACATTAGGAAGATTCCTCAAAAAAAGAAGCTAAAATAAAACTACTATACAATTCAGCAATTCCACTACTGAGTATATATCCAAAAGAAAGGAAGTTGATATTGAAATATATATTAGAAGAAATATTTGTATTCCATATTAATTGCAGCATTGTTCACAATATCCAAAATATGGAATCAACTCAAGTGTCCATCAAGGGAGGAATGAATAAAGAAAATGTTGCATATGTATACAATGGAATATTATTCAGTCATAAAAAAATGAAATCCTATCATTTACAACGTGAATGGAACTTTTATGTTAAGAGAAGTAGGCCAAGCACAGAAAAACAAATATTGCATGTACTATCTCGTGTGAGAGCTAAAAAAGTGGATCTTGTGAACATAGAGGGTAGACTGGTAGGTACCAGAGGCCAGAAAGGGTTGAGAGCGATGGTAAAGAAAGATTGATTCAAGGGTACAAATATACAGTTAGAGAGGAGAAATAAGACCTAGTGTTTGGTAGATCACTGAGGTGACTACAGTTAATAATCTATTATACATCTCAAAAAAACTACAAGAGAATAATTCAAATGGTCCTAGAATTAAGAGAAGATAAATATTTAAGGTGATAGATATCCCAATTACCCCAATGTGATCTTTACTCATTATCTGAATGTATCAAAATATCACATGTACCCCAGAATATGGACATCTATTATGTGTCAAATAAAATTTTTAAAACATCTGGAAGTGAATAGTGACAAAATTAAATATTACAGACTATGAAAATGAGGCTAATAGCTTTAAACTCATTTTTAAAAAAGGAACAGCCAGACTTGGAGGGCTATGCCTGCAGACACAGCTACTTGGAAGGCTGAGGTGGAAGGATTGCCTGAGCCCAGGTAGTCGAGGCTATAGTGAGCCATGATCATGCCACTGTATGCCAGCCTGGGTGACAGAGTAATACCTGACTCAGGAAAAAAAAAAAAGAGGTATGTTCAAAGGTAATGGGTCGAGAAATTAGAAAACAAATGAGAACAAACTCAAAGAAATGAAAAATAATTATATAAATAAAATAAGAACAGAAATGAATAAAAAACAAATGTTCAATAAGATAAGCCAAAGTGAGACTATTGAAATGAATAACACAATTAACATCTCTGAATGATCAAGAGAAGGAAGTAAGACAAATATGTATAAAATAGAGGACATAACTATAAATAAAGTAGAGAATCAAAAGACACTAAGTATATACCATCAATTATGTCAAAATTCTGAAAACTTAGATAAAATGAGCAAATTCCTAGAAAAAGACAACTGACCAGAGCTGATACAGGATTAAAGAGCTCAAATATTTCTATTTAAAAAATTGAAAAGAGAGTTGAAAACTCTTTCTCCAAAGAAAAGACCAGGCCTGCATGGTTTTACAACTGAATCTATCTAGTTGTCAAGGAAAATATCCTATTTTACAGAATACAGACAATTGAAAAAAAAATGTATTTTCCAGCTCATCCTGAGAGACTAACACTAATGAAAAACACTATGGAAAAACAGAATTGCAAGCACATTACCCTTAAAACATAGGTGCAAAAACTTTAAAGTATTAGTAAATTAAACCCAAGAGAATATACAAAAGATAGCATGTTCAGGCTGACTATATACAAAGATGCTTAAATATTAGAAAACTCAAAAATATCTGCCACATCAACGTATTAAAAGAAAAACTGAATATTGTCAAGGTAATTCTCCATGGATCTCCTATGTTTCTGCACATCTTGTGAGCAGAAGTTTCCATGACCTTTGTTCCAAACCATCATTTCAAGGATCGCTGTCTAGAAAAATAGCCTTGAAAGATATCATGTCTCTTTCTGAAGCAGATGGCAGATATTTTACTGTTCCGTATAATGAACATAATGTCTCACTTCAGGGCAAATGTTGGACAAGTTTATTTTTCATTCCATGTTAAAGATTCAGGTTTCCTCTGCTGTGATGCAAATCCACTGCATGTGTGGCATACCCCTCGGCTGCCCGGAATTGCTCTCATGAGGAGTGAGGGACAAGAGGAAGCATGTGAACATGATGATGATGATGCTGCCTGCTGTGATATGAGTAATAGTCTCTCTTACTTATGAATCTCATGCCTTCTGACAGCATCTGTAAAACAATGGCAGGCTAACTTATTAGTATGCAAGCTGAGTAAAATCTCAAACCCTTTCTCAAAAAGTATCTCAAAACGCATAGGATTAAAGCGTGTGATAATATTTTACAACTACTTGTGATAAAAATTCTTAAATAGAGAAACATTAAAGGCATTCTTTTTAAAATCAAATAAAACAAGAATTTTTACTATAAAAATAATTTATTCAATGTTGTATTGAAGATTTTAGCCAGTGCAATAAAACAAGAAAAGTGCAGGCATAAAGATTGGAAAGGAGAAAATAAAAGTCTCATTAGTATAAGTTCAAAGTAATCTACAGACAAGTTGTTAGAAATAATATGCATTAAGATGGCTAGGTATAAGAATAGTATACTTTGATCGGGCGTAGTGGCTCACGCCTATAATCCCAGCACTTTGGGAATAGTATATATAAATAGTATATTCAAATTTGGTTGTATATGCATATATCGGCAGCAAAAAACTTTAAAAATATAAAGAAAAGATACCATTTATAACACAATCAGAGACTATCAAGGATTTAAGAATAAGCCCAAGGCCGGGCACGGTGACTCAAACCTGTAATCTCTACACTTTGGGTGGCTGAGATGAGAGGATTGCCTAAGCCCATGGGTTCGAAACCAGCCTGGGCAACTTGGGGAGACCTCATCTCTAAAATAAATCAAGAAAAATTAGCCGGGCATGGTGGCGCATGTTTGTGGTTCCAGCTCCTTGGAAGGCTGAGGCACAAGGATGACCTGAGCCCAGCAGGTTGAGGCTGCAGTGGCTGGGAGCATGCCACTGCTCTCCAGCCTGGGCGACAGAGTGAGAATCTGACTAAAAAAAAAAAAAAGAATAAGCCCAACAAAAAAGTATGAAATTCCTATAGGAAAAAAAATCCTAATTAATAAATATTTTAAAACATAAACAAATGGAGAATTATAGCATGTTTATTGATTGAAGGCTTAATGCTTGAAACTTTATAGAACTGAAGATAGTTATAAATTTGATATGGAATTGTAAATGTCCAAGTATATTGTCCAATAAAAGAGTAGTAGGAAGGAAGCAATTCTGTATCAGAAATAACTACGATGCTATATTAATTTAAACTAGTTGATATTGACAAAATAAACAAATTGACAAATGGAATAGGCTAGGGAGCCTCAGAAACGGATTATGAGAGTGAGATGTCATATCATGGATAAAGAAAAAACTTTTTAATGAATATAGCTGGAAAATTTCAACCTTGTAAAATCAAATAAAATTCAATCCCTACCTCACACCAAGTCCAGTAACTTCACATGAATTAATAATTCACCCATATTTTTTACTGAATGTTTTATAAAGTTTTTTTGGGGGGGGCTTGGAGTTGAGAAAAAAATTAAGACGTAAAAACAAAGATTATGAAGAAAAATAAACTTTACCATGTTAAAATTAAGCACTTTTGCTAATTCATAGAGAAAGCAAAAAGACAAATGATGAACTGAGAAAAGATATCTGTAATATATACTAATAAAATATAGTTCAGGATAGAAAAAGAAGCTCTATGAATAAATAAGCAGCAGCAAAAAGGTGAGAGACATAAATGGACATTTCACAGAAGGGAAACAAAATCAGCAAAATATGAAGAAGAATTTGTCATTAATGATTATAAAAATGTGCATCAAGGTCACAATGAGATACCATTTTATATTCATTCAATTGGCAAAAATTTTAGTCTGACAATATCGAGAGTTGGAAGAGCTATGAATCCACAATATTTTTTGTATCTGAAGTTATGAAAAATAACTTTGGAAAGTAGCATTAATAAAACCACAATGCATAAAATTATTTGTATAGACACATATGCAGGAGAGGAATTCCTGGATTATAAAGTATTTGGCATCATCTCCTGAAGCTGAATATTCTGCTTTCCAAATACATCTGAATCTCCTCTCTTCTGGTAAAATGCATATCCTGGCGCCTTGTGGTTGGGTGAGGCCATAGGTCTAGTTTTGGCCAATGAATTGTGAGTCTTTTCCATGCCAAAGCACTAAAATATTGATTCCAGATTCTTCAAAGCTCTCTTTTCCCCTCTGGCAGCTCCTGTCAACGTTTGAGATGGTAACTGTTTTGCCAGCCTAGGTCCTTGAGTGAATATAATAAGTGGTCTTCTCTACAAAGGACATTTGGCATAAGTAAGAAATAAGCCTTTGTAGTATCAAGTTCCTGAGATTTTGAGGGTTGTCTGTTACTGTAGAATATTATAACTTGTTCTGACTGATACATACACAATAGGAGATGCAGACAAGACTGTTTATAGCACCAGTATTCACAATGGCTTTGGAAACAACCTAAATATCTGTCCCCAGAAGGAGGATGAATAACCTGCAGTATATTTACTCAGTAGGAGGTTATTTAGCAGTGACAGTAAAATAACTACAGTGACATAACAATACCTTGCACTCTAGTAAGGGAAACAAAGTGTAAAAGCAAATCCAAAAGATGATTCATACATAATATACATAATACTATGTATAATATTTCATATATATATATCAAAGATGCCCTTTTTAGAAAATTAAAAATAACTGAAATGCAAACACTCTAATAATCCATATAAGGTAAAATAAATTTATATAAAAAAGAAAGCAGAAAAGTGATAACAGTATTCAGGATGGTGGTTACCTGAAACAGGAAGAACCAGGGCATAGGATGAATGAAACTTCATTGTTAGATGATTATTTTCAAAATTTCCATTTTGGGGTATGGTGGGGAAAGGAGTATTTTGTAAGTAATAATCCAATTGTATGTACCTAAGATTTAAGAAAAAGAAATTGTAATGGCAGAACTGGTAAATTGTTAACATAATTACAAAGAGGTAAGTACATATGTGGAGAGGGTCTCTGTCACCCAGGGGGTTGAGTAAAATATAGATGTGCACCAACTACCAGCATTAAGTCCTGAGAGTGGGGTGATCTGTGACCAAATGATCATTTTTTTTTTCTTTTTCTTTTTTTATGGGATCCAAATCAGGCTGAGAGTTAATATACGATATTCCTTTTTCTAAAATTTCTTAGTTATATACCATGGTTAAAGGTTCAGCAGGAGGTAATTTCTGCATGAAACAGGACAATGGACAAATATAGTAATTACTGACCTGCTGACCATCCTACTCCTTGGTTCCTATTTCTTTGCCAGGCATTGCTCCAGGGGCTGGAGTAGGATGGCACACAAAAGAGTTCTCAAAGGCAGGGAAATCTCCATTTGTTGGGGCCTGTAGGCAAACAAATCGGTGTCATGCAGGCTAACAGAGTCCCCAGTACAGACTGCTGATGGAAGAAAAAGTGACCTTCCAGCTGAGATCTAGGGTGCAAGTAGGATTTATCCAGTTAAAGGGTTGGAATGATGGGGATTGAAAGTGGAAGATAAAGGAAGAAGAGGGAGTATTTCATACTCAAGTGAAGGAGATGTTAAGCAACTCTAAAGTTCAATCTAGCTGGACTAAAAAGAACAAAGGGGAAGATGACAAAAGAAAATGTTTCAATAAACAGATCATGCAGGGCCTTGCAGGAGTCTGGATTTCAGCCTTAGGGCAGTTAGTCATACTGGAATATGTTAATCAGAGGAGTGATATCCAGATTTGTATTTCAGGAAAGTAGCTCTGGACTGCTGTGTGCAAGGAGATCATTTGGAGGGTGGATCAGGGTTCCCACAGGAAACATACTGCACGCTCCTAGGATCTGACTGAAGAAAGTTTAATGAAGATCTATTTACAGAGGTATAGGTAGATCAAGGCGACCAGGAAGGTATAGTATAGCACCTAAGGGCAGCAACAACAAAGTCTTTACCACACCAAACCAGAAGATCAAGGTAGAAGAACTGTGTTACCAGGACATGGTGGGACCTGAATCCGTGAGAATGGCCACCTACCAAGCTGTGACTGTAGAAGAATTCCCACTGCCAAGAAGGGAGTGGGACACCCTACCTGCTGTGTCCTTCTGCCCTCTGTTTTCCTGCCCATCCTTTCCATTCTGGCAGAAGATAGATGGCATGGGAACTCAAGTGATACAGTGTATGAAGGGTAGCCTCTTGGGTATAGAGAAAGATGTGGAAGTTTGTACAAGAGATTTGTGTGGACTGAATGTTTGCATCCCCCACTCCTAGATTTATATTTTGAAGCCCTAGAGTGGAGCCCCCATGATGGAATTAGTGTTCTTAGAAGAAGAGAAATAGAGACCAGAGGGCTTGCTTGACCTCCTCCTCCTCTCTTCCTTCTCTCTCCCTCTCTTTGCCATGTGAGGAGGAGGCATTTATGTGTAAGCCAGAAAGAAGGCCTTGACCAGGAACTAAATCTGTCAGCACCTTGACCTTGAACTTCCCAGCCTCCAGAACTGTGAGTAATAAATGATCATTGCTTAAGACCCCAAGTCTATGGTATTTTGTTATGAGCCCCAGTTGGCTAAAACAAAGTGCTAGTGGTAATCCCAGCATTATTGTAGCCTGAACCAGGGTCCTGGCCCAGGAGATAAAGAAAAATAGGAAAAGATACAATTAGTGGACTTGAGATCAATGAAGTGATGGGGACAGAAGCCCTACAGACATGGTTCACAGAAGAAGGGACCTTCTTTCCTCTTTCAGGTGAGAGCAGGAGGGCACAGGAATATCTACCACACTTTAGCATTCACTCCTCCCTAGGAGAGGAAAGGCTAATGCAGTAGGTCAGAATCTGACATTCACAGGGCCATGCTTTCCCAGTGGGCAGGGTCACTGTAACAGTGCTCTTTTATGACGTGGCTTTCTCTCACTCTCTTCTTCACATGCAACATCCACATCCTGTGACAGGCCTTATGTATGGCTAGGATTGGTCAACTGAGCCAGAGCTCCTCCTATATGTTCCACCCAGTACCCTGGGAATGTAAGACTTGCAGGGTTAGAGGAGGGGAGAGTCATTGGGAATATGATTGTAACTCAGACCTCCCTACTCCTCCCCCCATTCTCCAGTCCACTGCAACCAGCAATAAAGCTTATAGATTGATCTCCACTGACCCTAGTGTTTACCTTACTCTTGGTTCCGAGATAAGAGAGAAAACAGAAAATGAATGATATCCCCGAAGACCTCAGCATTTGCTCTAGCTTATCCACATACGCTGTGTGATACTAGAGTCACATGGGCTTCTGACCAATCCTGCCAGAAGTTTACTGTTCAATCAGCAAACTAATGTCCTGCACAGCAGGGAGGGCTTCTAGATGGTAGTCAGGAAGTTATCTTTTTACCCAAAAAGGAGAGCCATGTTGCTAGTAGATGTCATTCATTTCATAAATTGTTATGCTCCAAATCAGAGATCCATTGTAGCAAATTATGGATAACACAAACAAACACATATTTGTGTGTGTGTTAAATCACTTGTATTCATGTGCAAAGTTTACTTTGTATCTGTTTTCTGCATTATAAGAGAGGATCTAACACAGACCTGTATGGGATATGGAACAGCATTGGCCCAAAGGAGGATCATCAAACAATACAGACAAGGGTTGGGAAAGGAGAGGTCCTACAAGGGATGCATCAATTTCCTAATATTAAGGATTGGCAACATGAAGTTCATGCCATATGTTTGTAGCTTAAAATAATATGTTTGTTAACTAAGTTTACTGTAATAACCTACTAGCCATTTTAAGTTTATTCATGTCTACTTGTTCCAAAAATGATTGAGTGACTATGCATATCATAAATTATTTGCAATGTGTCAAACCATTCTCTTGTTTTTATACAAAGTCTAAAGTCAAGAACCCCTTTGAGTATTATTGACAATTAAGGATGTTTAGTTCATATATCTGAACACCAGAACGTTCTCTGTAACCAAAGATAATGCTTATTTATATCCAAGAGCATCATATTTAAATATGCAGAAGTAGCTGAGCTATAAACGTTGGGGATTAGTTACAAGAAGCCAGCAATCCCAATGTCTTTGTCTCAGCATCTGTTTGTGAAGTAACTAACTAAAATTCGAGTGCGCGTAGTTTGTTTTGGATGTGATCCCAGGAAACACTGGTTGGGGAGTGGGGAAGTGAGACGAGAAAGGGAAGCAGCCAACAGAGGGTACATGACTTGTTATTATAGCTTCTAGAGCTTAATCCTATCGAGGGATTCTGGGAGACATAGCAGGAAACATGCTTCAGAGTTATCCCACCCAAGAGGCAAGGGAACTAACACCAACTCCCATCAGTCATTAGTTGAGGTCTACTAGTGTGTGTGTATGTGTTAATTACTGTGTTTGAGGATTGAGTGAGGAAATCCTCGGGCCAAGAAGCAGGTGTCAGCAGATGGAAATCAGGCCAGTATGCACTGAAATGGAAGGGCTGTGAAGGAGATTGAACAGGGCACTGACAATGTCTGCTACGCCCAACCACAACACCTTTGGCCTTCTCTGCCATTATTTAAGGGGCTTGGGTAGAATGAGTGACCTAAAAGAGGAGGGCATGATGAGAGAATGATGATATTAGACCAGACCAGCAGGAGAGTACAGCCTATTGAGTATCCTGATATGATTAATCCATTCAAGGACACTGGGACAGAGAGATTACTGAAAGATGTTACTGAGCATCATGCTTATATTCAAACGTAAGAACCCAAGGTCGTGAAGAAGGCAGCTTGAGCCCCAGATACTCTGGCCTATCACCTGGTCTCCTGTGGTCATGTCTATTCAGTTCAGATCCAAATCTCTGTTTTTATGGAGAATTTCATGTGTTTGGAAGCTTTCTCCCCCCTCCTTTGCCTGTTGCCTTAGCAGTGTTCTGATTTCTCTCAAGCAAACCTCAATCTGTAATATTTGTAAGGAAGGTCCTCCTGTCCCCTGTGCTCTTCACCCTCTCCCAACCTTCCAAGGCTGGATCCTAGTCTGAAGAAGCTGTTCTTTATGGTGCTGGTAAGTGAAACTGGCCAAAAATTAGCACCCAAGGATTAGCATCTAAAGAATGCTTCTCAAAGTGTGGCTCTGAGGACTCCTGCCTCAAGAGTTGGAAGAAGTTGTTTAAAAAGATAGATTTGGGGGCTCCTTCCTATACCTATTGAATTCACATCTCTGATTCTGAGAGCAGGATAGCTGTATCCCACATCTTTAAAATAAAAAAATAAGAAAAAAAAAAAAAGCAACCTGGGTGATTCTAATACATGACTTAGACCAGTGGTTCTCAAATTTTACTACAAATTAGAATTACCTGGAGAATTCTAAAACCCAATGCATGGGCCACACCCAAGACCAATTAAACCAGGATCCAGGAGTAAAATGGGACATTAGGATGGTTTAAGACTCCCTAAATGATTCCATTGTGTGTCAAGTCGAAGAACCAGTGACCTGACCTATAGCTAGTAGAGATGAAACTGTTAAATGGCTGACTTTGAGATGCTGGGTTTCTTGTTTTTACAGAATTTGTTAAAACAGGTCCTTTATTCCTCCTGGCCTTAGAATTCTTACCTAAGTCTCTCGATTTACAGATGAGGAAACTGAGGACTAAGAAGTAAAAATTCAGTGGCCAAACAGCTCATTGAATTTAGATTTCTTCCTCATCACTCAATACAATAAACATTCTTAAATATTCAGTGCCAATGCCCAGTGCTTAACAAGTTATTGTCAGACAGGAAGTCAGATGTGTGCTATCCAGATGTACCAAGCATTCCCACTGCATGATTTAGAACGTTATTTATATGACCTTGTTCTGTACTGTTTTCTTTAAATTTCTAAAAATAATTCAATATTTTAATGTCCTTACCAGTCTCCTTATTAACCACAAAGCAAGACTTTGGGGCAAAAATGTGAATATATATAAATATTCTACAAATAAGAATTTAAAAGTCCTCCAAACCAGGGGTCCTCAACCCCAGGTCATGGACCGGTAGAGTTCATGGTCTGTTAGGAGTCAGGCTGTACAGGAGGAGGTGAGTGGTAGGTGAGCAAGAAAATCTTCATCTGTATTTACAGCCGCTCCCCATTGCTCACATTACCACCTGAACTTTGTCTCTTGTCAGATTCTCATAGGAGTGTGAACCCTAGTGTGAACTATGCATGCCAGGTATCTAGGTTGCGTGCTCCTTATGAGAATCTAATGCCTGGGTATCTGAGTTGCAGTGGAGGCAGTTTTGCTAGTGCTGGGGAGAGCTGCAAATACAGATTAACATTAGCAGTGAGTTTTGGCTGCACAGAGACCATAATATATCAATTGCTTGCAGGCTCATATTAAAATCCTATCAGTGAGTGGCAAGTGAGTTAATGTACTTCAGTTGTACAGCTGCTTCTGGTGGCAGGCTTTAAGTCAGAATCCGACACTTATTCTAGTCCATGCCTGGCCCACCCATTTTTTCACAGTGCCTTGTATAATTATTTCATTATATATTACAATTTAATAACAGAAGTAAAGTGCACAATGAGTGTTATGTGCTTGAATCATTCCAAAATCATACCCTCCCCTGGTCTGTGGAAAAATCGTCTTCCATGAAACCGGTTCCTGATACCAAAAAGGTTGGGGACCACTGCTCCAAACCACACATTAAAAACTACAGACTATAAATGATGAATAAAAGAAAAGCATACCAAACTTTGCATATATGCACAGTACAAAGCAAAAGTATTTAATGTTTATCTACATATTTGCAAGTGTATGAAAACATTACTGACCATAATACACACATTTTGAGTATATCTATATTCCCATAGCTATGTATAGCCCCCCCATATGGTAATAAAAAAGTAACTTCTGTTTATTGACTCATTTTATTTTTTGAGACGCTTATATGTAATGAAATGTCATAGGATAAGTTTCAAGAACTTCTGTTTGCTTCCAAGAGATTATGCTTATAGAAAGTTGTTAAAATAATTGAAGTTACCTCAGTTGTTTCCCTTCACTTCAATGCATCATGCTTTACCTTCAGATGAAGACAGTCCCACTCCCAGGAAGGGGTGAGACCCACTCCTCCGCACAGCCAACACAAACTTGGTTCTGTACATGGACACAGGAGAAACCCCACAAAATCAATTTCATCCAATCAAACGTACCAAGAAACCACAAAAGGATTTTAGTATTGGTAATAGAGCTTTCAACTTCAGATTTTCAAAACATTAATATAGAGGAGAAAAAATAATAAAACCACTTTTTAGAAGGAAAATTACAGGTTTCGTGTAGGGGTGGTTTGCCAGATTATAAAGGTGATTCAATTGCACTGAAGTCAACATATGCTTAGTCTGATTTTTCCTGGAGCCAAGAATCATTTGCTTCATGTGTTACACATTCTTATCTTTCTTTACACTTCCATCCTTCCAGTAAAAAATATTAAATATTCAAGGTAATAGAGTCTGTATTTTTTCCATATCATAGATTTAACCTGGCTTAAAAAAAACAAAGAAAGAAAAGAAAAGAAAACCTTCACCCAGGACATTGCTTGAAGTAATCTCTAAACAACTAAGCAGGCAGGGCAAGGTTTTCTAAAAGGTTGCAGTTCTGCCTGACTCTCAGAGCATCTCCTGTTTCTGGCCTCTTTACTCTGCTACACAGTGAGAGAGCTGATCTATTAGAAATAAGTGTATGGCTTAAAGCAGACCAGTTTGGAAACTCAGGACAGGTAGCTGGAGGCCCAGAATCACAGCCTTTATGCGCTTCTGGTAAGATTTAAAAGTTGTTCCAGTTCTTTGCCACTTTAGGATCTCAGGTTTATTCTCTGTATCTTCCTCCTCCTCTGATTTTCTGGGTGATGGGGCCTGTGTCAACAAAGATCCAGCCAGGAAAACAGAGACCACTCCACATACTTCAAGAAAAGAGGGACTTAACTCAGAGTGAGCCTTAGCTGCTCTGCTCCTGGAGATTTAAGGGGTGGGGGAAGTGATACCCCCTGGGGCATGCGTTCAGGGCATACATCTGGGTTTTCCATCCTAGAGATACCCACATTCCTGGGTTCCAGCAGGAAAAGGGAGAGCTTCCTCCCCAACTTCAGTGCGGTTCTTCTGGGGCCCAGTGCAACAAAAAAATATTGCACAGATAATTAAAGCAGTATTAGTACAGGTATGTATAAAAGTAAAAATTAAAATCTTAAATCCCCCTTTTGCTATCATAAATGTTTTTATACCCATTTCCTTCTTATTCTCTTGACCTTTGCCCCTAAAAAAAATAGAGTTGATAAGTGACCATGTTTACTAGCACACAGGGCCATGCCTCTTAACCCCAAAATGCATAAGCAAGAGGCTGAATGTTGCTCCAAATTCCAATACATTGTAAGCTACCAGAAGTTTGGGAAGGTCCCTGGATTCAGAGAGTCACTGGCCTTTTATTAGCTCTCTATCACTATGTAACAAAATCTTCCAAAATTTAGCAGATTAAAACAAACATCGTCATGCACCCAATAAATATGTATGATTATTATACATCAATTAAAAATTTTTTTAAACATCTTAGTCTCTGAGAGTCAGGATTTCAGGAGTGGCTCAGTTGTGTGGTCCTGGCTCTGGAGGTTATAGGCAAGCTGTTGACCGGGGCCTCAAGCATCCAGGTCTGGAGGATCTGCTCCGAGTTTACTCACATGATGGTTGGCAGGCCTTGGTTGCTCCCAGATTGTTAGAATGATGACTTCCATGTCTCACCACATGGGACTCATCCCAGGGCTCCCTGAGTTTTCAAACCACATGGCATCTGGCTTCTCCCAGAGCAAATGATCCAAGGGAAAGAGAAAGCGAAAACCCAAAAGAGAAGCTGCAGTGTCTTTTATAAGGTAATTTCATAAGTGGCATGCCATCATTTCTGCTACACGCCCTCGGTCACACACGATTCTGATACAAAGCAGGAGGGAACTACATAAGAGCATGAACACCAACAGGTGGGGATCATGGGAGTGGGGGACTATCTTGGAAGCTGGCTGCCGTAACCTCTTAGACCTCCCACCTAGCTTCTGCAAAAAGTAACACTAAAAGGAGGAGGTCATGTTCCACTTAACAATCAAGCAGTAATTGCTTTTCATTCAGCTCCTGTTCCTCTAGGGAATATTGTGAATGTAAAAAGATGACTGACATCCTGAGGTCCCATGAAAATATCATCAAATGCTATTAAACTATAATCATGGCAGATCAAGTGAGTACGTTCACAGAATTTGAGAGTCAAGCACTATATTAGACAGTTGAGGTCCCCGATACGTAGCCGGTCTAGGGTCTTAAAATAAATTGAGTTTGGATCTTTGTTGGACCACATTAGAATTGTCCTTCGTAGGGTCAGGGGATACTCACTCTGGGACATTAGACTGTGGAAGTGGGTGCACCTACAATGAGTCCTGGCAGGCTAACCTCATTCTCAATGGAGAGGGCAGAGCTCTCACCTGGGCCAGAGTAAGTGCAATTCAAAACAAGCCCTTAATCTTTGGTGGGCGTAATGACTTTTTACTATCACAACTCCTCCTCCCTCATCTCAAAAAAATTACCCTTGAATGCTGCTCAGGAATTTTGTGCTTCTCCAGGGCAACTATAGTTCTGATCCTGCAGGAAAAATAGTAGAGGAAAGAGATTTGGGTGCTGATTTTAGAGCAGTAAAATCAATCAAAGCCAGGGAATCCAAAGCCTAAAGTAAGACAAGATTTTAGAGCAAGTGGAACAGCAGTCCTGATGTATTTCACTGGGTTTCTGAAGCATGAGCTAGGCGCAGCCTGAGATATTGGAAAAACTGAAGGTGTGTTTTCCTATTATCTTACTCAAAAAGTCAACGCAGAGTATTTCACCTCTGGTCACCAAAATGTGTGGGAATTTCTCCCCACACACAACGAATCCATTCCTCAGCAGACACCAGCTAGGTGTACTATCATTCAATTATATTCTGATACTATCTACCTGGAGATAGGGTCAGATCTTACAGGTTGAGTGCTTAGCCCTACAAGACTGTGCCCCACTTCAGATGTCAGTTACAAGTAGTAGACTGTCACCCATACTTCTGATCAACTGGCTATTTATCAGGGGTTCCCATTACCTCCTCCCCGGGTTTGATTAATTTGTTAGAGTGGCTTATGGAACTCAGGGGAACACTTTACTTACATTTACCCATTTTTTAAAATACAGGATATTCCAAAGGATATATGTGAACAGCCAGATGGAACACGTGCATAGGGCAAGTTAGGTGGGAAGGGGTAAGGAGCTCCCATGCCTTCTTCAGCACAGGGTGCACCATCCTCCTGGTACCTCCTCAGGTTCAGTCATCCAGAAGCTCCCTGAGTCTAGTCCTTTGGGGTTTTTGTAGAAACCTCATCACATAGACATGATTAATTACAGTATTGGCCATTGGTGATCAACTCAACGTTCAGTCCCACTCTCTTCCCAAGAGGGTGAGGATTGGGACTTTCAGTCCCACCCCTCTAATCATGCCTTGGTCTCTTCAGCGACCAGCCCCCATCCTGAAGCTACCTAGGGGACCCCAGCCATTAGTCATCTCATTAGCATACAGGACACTAATTTCTCCAGAGATTCCAGGGATTTTTAGGAGCCGTAAGTATATATGTATGCCAGGAAAGTGATGAAGATTAATATACATTCATATTTCACAAAATCACAGACAGGTTCTAGAGTCGTTCAAGTTATGCTTCTGCGAGCTTAGGTAAAGATCAATGAGTTCATTGGGCTTCTACTATGTTAAAAAACATATTGTCCAGGGGGAGAGGGGAGAAAAAAATATATTATATATCAGTCAGGATAAGCCAGATTAAACTGTAGTAACACATAATCCCCAAATTTTGGTGGCTCAAAGATTTATTTCTCATTCATACTCCACATCCATAAGGGGTTGACTTGAGTGTTCTGCTCATTGCCATTCAGGGATCCAGGGTGTAAAGCATCTGTCATTTTGAACTTGGCTGATCATAGTGCCATAAGGAAAGAGCACTTGGGATAGTTCCACCATAAACTAAATGTTCAGCCTTAAATAGACACCGCATTTCCAGTCATTTCCATTCATAATGTGTCAGCTAAATTAGTTATATGACCCCACTAAAACACATGGAACCAGGAAATACAGTTTTCTTTAATGTGCCTGAAGTGGGGAAAGTAGATGAGTATTGGTGAACAGCATTATTGATGTCCACAACTGGCAACCCAGTAAAACTGAAAAACAGATTTTCTCTTCCCTTTTGCTTTCTTGTCTGCCTTAATTCCCCTAGATAGTACTTCATCTATGTTAGTGTCTATAGCTGGCAACAGCAACATAGGTCTAGAGACAGTAATATGTACTATGTTTTGGAAACATCACTCTTGTTTAGGAAAAGCTACAGTTGTATCTAGGTGGTATAAGTCTAGAGTGGGTGCTATGATATCTGTTGGTTCTGTTAACTGTTTGGAAGGGTACCCTTTAGAAGGTGGAACAGACAAAACTCAAAGTTGGAATTAATAGTACAGGTGCTGAAATGATTCTGTCCCCTCCAGTGAAAGATATCCTGGAACACTGCCATTGGAGAAGGGTCTACTCTCCCCAGGATGCCTGGTGCCAGGAACTTGGTGAGTGTGAAGTCAAGGTCACGGCAGTAAAGAAGATGCAATTCAAATGGTTCAAAGGAAGAAGACTTCATGGAAGACATTCAGAGGTGTGGGCAGAATCAAGGGAATCAACCAGGTTGTTGAGACACCCAGGACCAGTATCAGCAGGAACCTGGTAATATCCTTAAACAAAAAGAAGAGAGAGGAAATAATGCAGTCTTAGACCATGAGAGATAGAACTGGGGAGGAGGGGGTGCTGAACAAGATCTATAGTTGTGGAAGTACATAGCCACTGCCAAGTACACAGCCACTGCCAGAAATGTGGTCCAAAGCAGGAAGGAAGCTGCAAAAAAACACTCTATCCTCTCTCTTCTCTCCTGCCAATCTCTCCCATCAGTGTCTCCCATTGGCTAAACCTGATGAGGAACAAGAGGATTCCAGTGATGCAGTTCCCTGGCACCAGCCACTTGGGCAGAGAGAAGGTCAAGAAAGGATCTGAGAATGAGTAGGGCAGGGAGGATAGGGGGGTGCCAGGGAGTAAGAAGAATCAACACAGGGAGACTGTCCCTAGCTGGGATTGAGCAAAATAAGAAAAATATGTTGACTTCTAGCCTTGAATTTCCCTGGGACTTTAATTTCCCCAAGGGAAGGGAGATTTTGTTTTTTCCATGGCAACAAAAAGAGGGAAAGTTTGTTACCAGAACTCAAATATCTCCGAGGAAATTTAATAAAGAAAGGGGATTCATATGGCTTCCATGTGGGACATTTTTAGTATCATGGGCAATGTATGCATGCTTTTTAGGTGTTTATTGTTCTAGTGAGCCAGGTTTATCTATGATGCTAGGAATAATTTGAGTTGAAAAATAATGAGTTAATGATTGGTGACTCTATGACCTTGGGTCATGTGTTTTGTTTTATCCATTCCAAAAGTTTCTAGAACCAAAAGAAGAATAGCCCATTTCTCTGGACCCAGGAATTTATTAAAAGTTAGTGATAAATGTTAGAAGACAGTTTCAAGGATTTCCCCTGATGACTGCTGATCTGATGACTGCTGGGGCACCACTGAAAGAGGTTGTCTCATTCCTAGTTGACCATAGACTTAAGTGAGGACCACAAACTTGAGCTCACTAGCCTGGCAAAACACAGAGTGGATAAATGTGGAGTAGAAAACACTTCCACCAATCAACCCACTCCTTCCTAAATTCTATTCACCTCTCAGGGAGGACCTGTTATCTAAAGAGATTGCCAAGATATTGATTGGGTCTCATTTGCTAGTCAGTGTAGGGCTAGGCCTGTTAGGGAGTTCCTGATTCAGTGCACTGATTCTGACAGCTGAAATGAGAGAGAGTTTCAGGAATTTAATAGTCTTTATTACATGGGTGACTTCACCAAATTCTTTTCTGCTTGCAGTTTCAAGCTCTGCTTTTTTCCTAAGTATGGTGATTACTGATCTATGGCTTTTGAGTATAAAGGGTAGGTAGCAAGTCCTGCCCTCAGCCTCAAACTCAAGTCTTGTGCTTAATTCAGAGTTCTGTGTTGAAGGTTACAGATCACTGACTGCTATGGATCGAATGTGTTCCCCAAAATTCATATGTTAGAAACTTAATTCCCAATGAAACAGTATTAGGGCCACTAATGGGAGGTGATTAGGTCACGAGCACTTTGCCCTCATGAGTGAATTAGTGCTGTTATCAAGTTTCTGATAAAAGGATGTGTTTGTCCCGTTCATCTCCCTGTCTCCCACTGTCTTGTCACATGATGCCTTTCTCTATAGAATGATGCAATAACAAGGCCCTCACCAGATTCGGCCCCTTGACCTTGGACTTCCTAGCCTCTGGAACTGTCAGAAATAAGTTTCTTTTCCTTATAAATAACCTAGTCTGTGGTATTCTGGTATAGCAACACAAAATGGACAAAGACATTGACATATCTAGTAATAAAGAGGCACTTTGAGTTTAATTCTGCTTTTACTTTTTATAAATGTGTCCTTTGGATACCTGGGGAGCAGGGGAGTAGCCATCCATTGTTGTTTGCCCAGCACACTTTCTCCCTCCCAACTATCATTTTCTCTTTGTAAGAGCACTCTCCTTTTGAAAAATTCTACTCTCGGACTTCAATCATGTAATTTGAGTGGGAGACTGTCAATCACAGTCTACAGGGTGGGCAGATGACCCAAGTTAGAGTAGCGAGAGCAACAGCAATGACTGACCCCGCTTTGAGCATATACTCAACTTTCGCAAGTGTCAGTCATTGTTGTTGCTGTTTTCCCAACTGAATCCTGGTTGGAAAGAGCACTTTTCTTTCTGGTAGTGAAATTGGTAAGAGGTGAGCATAAGGCAGCCAGGACCACACTGTCTCTCGCCAGAAGGGGAGAGTCTTCCATAGAAGAGAATTAATTTGCCACTCAAAGCAACAGAAAAACCAGAGAGGATGTTCCAGAGAACATTCATATAATCCCTGCTTATCCAATCTTTCCCAGCTCCACTCGTGCCCTTCCTGCAGCCAATAGTATTCTTTTTTGTCTAGGGTAGAATTAATTGGATTTCTGTCACAAGCAAGAGAATACTGAGTGATTTAGTAAGGGATTGTAAGGAGAGGCATTTCTGGGTCCCTGGCTATCATACCATTTCCAAACCTAAATCCTTAATAGTACTGATTAGGTAAAGGAATGATACAAAGTCAACAGTGATCCAATCTCTCCCAAAGAAGCAATTCTTGTTAAAGACATAGGCTTTCAGAACCTGAAAAGCACCATGGCAGAATTTTAGGAGCTTCAGGTAGCATACAGACTGTAGCAAAAAGTAAGGGAATTCTATAGCTCGCAAAATATCTCACAAACCATACTATGGCATTTGAACTTTATCTCATAGGCGATGGGGAGCCAGTGTCTGTTATCTAAGACCCCTGACCTCTCAATTTAATCAAAACACCTGATCTGCCTTGGGTTGGTACTTCTTATTTTAGGTGGTAGATGAAAGAGAGATTAGATGTTAAATAACTGGAAGCAGAATCTGAGCTCACTCAATGCATTGTCCTTAGAAATTTGAGCAAGGGAGAACGGGACGGTGCTAGTCATTGGTGATCTTGGATCAAAGTTACCCTGACTCCCTGATCCACCCTCACCCCTGCCCCCACCCCCCACCACCACCACCATCTTCTCATCTGTGAAATGACATTTCCCATCCAGTCCTAAAGAAAGGGTCATTAAGAAACCTTTGCTGACTCATGCACTAACCAACACTGCCATCTAGTGCGAACCTTTGGAAATTATCTCACAGGATCACCCCCCCAACTTTATACCTCATCAACCTGGAGGGCAGAGACACCCCATGCTCTGCGCCTGGTCTCTCAGTGATTGTCTCTTTTACATTTAGGCTTTTTGCTCTTAGTCTTCCCAATGCCGTGCACATGAACACCCTTCCCTACATGGGAATAGTGCTCACAACCGGCAAGCTATGCTCACTTTCTGGCCTCTGTGGCCCTCATCAAAATCAGTACAACCATGCTTCTTGGACTCTGTCCATCATCTTAATATAAACACAGGATGGCAATACTGTGCAAACATGGCATTCCTCTGGATCTTTCACTGACTGTTTTGAATGGCCTTCAACCCTCTTATATTCCTCACCACTAATTTTGGGAATTGTCAATACTAGTTGACAACTCCAGTCATCTTGGTGACTGTAACATCTGCCATTTTTTAAACTATATTTTATCTCACTGGGATGTGTGTTATTTTGCATCTCATTCGTGAATATCACACTGCCATTACTTTGATGATCTGCTAAGGTCCATGTGAGTTATTGGGACATTTATATCTATCACTAGATGTCCTCTAGTGTCTGAGCCTACTGATGCCATTGTCAAGGGCATTGGTTTGTCCAAAGTTGCTATCACCAGGATACTCTCCCCCATGTCTCTCCTCACCATCAGCAATTATCATCAAGGGGCCCTCTTACATACCCAATATTCTGCGAAGACATAAGAAGATAAGGTTTCTTCTCTATAGTCTAAAGGCTGGCAACATATTCCTACTGAAGAAAAACTAACCCCTATTTCAAATTCTACTTGTTTATTTGGATACTCCAATTTTTGTTCACTTCTCTTTTAAAGCCAAGAGTCAGAAAAGAAATATTTCTATTAGCAACTTTGGACATAGTTCTACCAAAGCAAGTTGTAATTCCCCTCTTCCCGAATATTTAATTCTAAAGCATAGCCAGGTCCAGAACTGGGTAAGAGGAACAACTAGAGAGCCATGCTATACTGGTGTGTCCCTCATTTTTGAGAAAAGGACAGATGATGCAGCATCCTCTGATCTGGACCCCTGGCAACATTCTTGGTGGATTTCTGGAACTAGGAAATGCCTTAAACATCCTCTACTTGCTGCATACTATGTTCAGCCCAAAACCCAACTGAAGGAGGAAAATGGCAGGGAAGAGAAGAGTAGACAGGAGGGAGAAAGAGACAAGAACAAGGAGAAAACAATCAAAATTCTATGAAAAAAAAAAGTAGAGTGTTCATATTTTCAGGTGCTTTGGTGGACATGACTTCCTGCTTCCACATAGTGTGAACTTGAAATTGTTGAAATTTTCTGATTCGGTCTCCACTTGGTTTTTGCCAGCAGTGAAACAAAGTGAAGGAGTGTTTTTGTTTTATTTTGTTTTGTGTCTATTTTTGGTCATGCATTTTACAAGGTTGCCAGGGATTGTGTTTATTCTCTGCTGTTGGCTGAAGACGCCACCCTTTCTTCTTCACACATCTCTTGGGAAAGAACATAGAAGAAAGGGGAGTTGAGAGGCTTCTGCAGGGCAAAAGTTGACCTGGTCTGAAAGGAGGTAAATGGCTCAGGGCCACAGAACCTGGATTTCAGCTCTTCCCTTGCATTACTGTTCCTGTGTTTGACACTGTTCAGCTCTGTTCAGCAAGCTTTTATTTCATGCCTACTGTATGCCAGAGGCTATGCTGGGTGCATGAAATTCACAACGTAGAGAAAAGTGTCCTGGTTATGGGGAAAACCTAGAAGATTAATCTGGATCTTCTATGCAAGACCGTAGGGACAATGAGGAAGGAAGCCATTCAATAATAGGAAAGAGGTAGAAATTGGGAAGGGCAAACTCCAAAACAAGAAGTCCTGCAGAGAGAGAGAGACATTTGGAATAGTGTTGAGTCTAAAAATCTTACAGTGTCAGGGCCACTACTTTTGTACCAATGAGGTAGCTGAGTCTTGATTCTGCCACCAGTTTCTTGGCAACATTAGATGAGTTTTTCTACCTCTGCCTCAGGTGGCCTAACCTGATTTACATTGCCCAAGACCGTGTAAGAGGGGGGATGCCCCTGAGTGAATGGAGGGGAAACATTGACTGTAAGACACAGACAGCACAAACAGGGCAAGAGAATAATATATGCTCATTGTAGCATTTGGAAAATACTAGGAACCAGAATAAAACTGTGTCCCCACACAGTCTGAAACTCGAGTCCCTCTATTCATCAATGGGTTATTGTCTGTTACGAGCCAAACTTGATACTGGACATAAAAGATAGAAAGAGGAGAAAAACATAGCCACTGTCCTGAGAAAATGCATAATTACTCAATTGACTCATACTTCCTTTTCTCCAGAATAGCTAACTCCAGCATCCCTTTCCTTACTACAAGATCTTGTCTCCCGCTCCTCCTGCCATACCCACTACTCACTGAACACTTGACCATCCCACCACCCATCTCTCATCTTACTCAGACTTATGGCCTTTCCACCTCCATATCTTCCTTGGTATCCATGGCTAGCTGTGTTGTCACCAACTCCCTCCTTTCCCCAATGTCCTTGACCTTTGACCTCTCTCCAACCAGCCAATCCCAGGTTTGGTCTGATTCATATTTTTCATCCATTCCTTAAGTATTCATTAAGTACCTGGCATGGGCCAGACACTATTCTAGGTACTGATGATACATTAGTGAGAAACTAAATTCCTCTGGGGGCTGTGTTCTAGAGGCAGTACACAATTTTCATATAAATCATAATTATATAGTAAAAAGTAAACATGTAATAAAATGTCATATAGTAATCAGAGCTATGAAAAGAATAAAGCAGGATAATAACAGTGATCAAGGGAAGACTCTTTCATCTGGATGAAGTAAAAGAGTGAACCAGAAGACTCTCAGATAAGAATGTTCCAAGAAGAGAAGACTTGGGGTGGGAAGACCGTGTGGCTTATGAACTCATAGAGAGGAAGAGTGGTAGGAAGTAGAAGCCAAGAGCCAACATGGAAAAGGCTTTGTGGGTCATGTTGGGATTCTGTTCTATGTGTGATGGGAAGCCATGGAAGTGGGAATGTTTGAGCTGCGGGCAATGTGGCCACTGGAGAAGAACAGAGAGCCAGTTAGGTGCTATTGAAGGAATTCTAGGAAGAAGCATTGGGGGCTCATGCAAGGATGGCGGCAGACAATAGAAATGGTGCTCAGGTGCAAGACACAGATGTAGGTGTGCGATGGAATCCATAAATGAATCAGGTATGAGTCACAAGGAATGATGAGACATACTCCAGAGTGTCTCCAAAATGAAGCCTACTGCCATCTTACAAGATGGGAAATTATAGGGAAAGGGGTAGGTTGGCAGAGAGTGAAGAAAAAAATCAAAAGTTGTTTCCTTATACATGTCTGAGATGTCTCTTAGGCATCCGAATAAGCTATTAAGTAGACAATTTGATATGCAATACCAACATGGGGTCATCAGGTTACCAGTGATGTTTGCAGCCATGATGCCTGGTGAGATCATCTAAGGAGCAGATATAAAAACAGAGAAGAGGTATAAGGAGGAGCCCTGGGGACACTGTGAGATTTAGAGGTACAGAAGGGTGGGAAAAAACCTCCAAGGATGTTGATAAGAAGTTGCCAGAAAGACAGAAAATCAATGTCCTGGAGGTGAAGGAAAGGAGCAGGTCAGAAGGAGGACTTTGGTTTTCTCCACCTGCCTGGCTGTCACTAAGATAATGTGTCAACCCACAGAGCCAGGGAGCAAGCTCATCCCACAAAGTCATGTTTTCCAGCCCCAAGTGGGCCTTGAGGCTGCTGGATCCTCTTCTCAGCCTTTGCTGGGTAGTTTTCTTGACCAGGTCCCACAGTATTTCTTTGGCTTTCCTCATCCCTGACTCTTTCACATCATACAAACAACCTCTTCCTTTCTTAGAAAAGGAGAGAACTTACTTTTTTTCACTTCAGAATGACTTCTATATTTTTCTTTTTCTGTCAGGAGCAAAGGTAGAGCTCTCCTAGTTTCTTTCTCTGGGCAAAGTCACACATTTGCCACTTTGATTCTCAGTATCCCAGTCTTCCCATAGCCAGAAATCCTGGACAAGTCACCGGCTGTTCACCCTGTTGCCAACTGGCTTTTCCAGTCCCGGTCTTGGAAACCGAAAACCCATATCCCTAATGTGGACAGTCTCCTATCTTTCTCACTTTGAATTTACTTTCCACCAAGTGTATCTTTATCAAATTCAGATGTGGTGGTCAGTGTCCCCTGGCCAAAATCCTTCAGAGGCTCCTTCAGAAGAAAATTCACATTTATTACTGGGTATGTAAGAATGGGTCTGTCATGTCTGGTAAACATTGGGCAACCCAATGTGACAGGAACTGAGGGTTCTGAAGAAGTTAGTGTAAGGTTCAAATCCAAGTGGGGCCTCTAACATATTAGGTCAGACCAGAAGGGAAGGGGAGTCTGCAATCTAGTGTTGTGTATAAGATGCAAAGAATTGCACAGAAGTTAGATTGGAAAATATAGTTTATTTAGGAAAGTAAATTAGAGAAAGAGAGAGAGAGGAGATTCACCTCCCCAAGGTAGGGGAGGGGGCCAAAGTTAGGAAAACGTGGCCTGGCCATTGCTCAAAGAGCCACATGGCCTGACCAGATTTTAGCAAAGCAATGGCGAATGCCTGCTTGAGGTTGAATGTTTTTAAACCTTCCCTTTGATGAGAGGCAGGTTGTTAAGGTGATTGGGTGGTGGTCTTTTCCACATCATCATGAAGG